>VDFB02154281.1:43533-88218 GCA_007258455.2 Sequoia sempervirens | reverse complement strand
TCAAAACTTATACGAGTGATGAAACCAAATTTTAGTTCTTTTAATAAATTCATCTTACTTTGTTTTGACCAGTTCATACCAAACAACCCTTTGATGCGGATATGGATAGAATTGTTTCCACACCAATACTTGATTGGAGCTCTTGCTAAACCAAATGATTCTTTGAATTCTTCTTCTTCATCTGAATCTATCAATCCTTGGTCATGATGATAGTGAATTAAATTTTGCATATTTCGAAGCCATTTATTCAAGAAATATGATTCCAGCAAAATAATAATTATTTCTTTGGGAAGAGTAGGAAGAGTGATTAAGTTTCCATTACCATAATTTACCATATACATGGCAACACCATCTGGTCTATACCAATCTGGAGAATTAAACTCAAGATCAGTATATATGGAACCTGCAAGTTCTTTGGTCAGGGCGTCAGCTAGTGGATTATTCTCTCCTTTTATCCATTCAATGTCAAAATCATAGCTGAGGAACTCGAAATACCATCTAGCAATTTGGCCTTGAGCAATATCTTTGTTCGGCTTCTTCTTGAGTAGGCTTCTCATGGCTTGACTATCAGTTTTCACAGTGAATTTTACTAGCTTTAGGAAGATCTTGAACTTTTCTATTCCTTTTTTGACTTCCAGTATTTCTTTCTCATAAATATGATATTTGCTTTCTATATCTATGAAAGTACCAGAACGATATCCACAAATATTTTGCTTTCCATTTCCTTCTTCCCGCATTAGTACAGTACAGTAGGTGTTATCAGAAGCATCAGTGTACAGAAATAAAGGTAAGTCAGAAGCAGGAGTCTGCAGAGCAGGCAAATGTTGACATTTTGCTTTAATTCTTTGAACTGCTTCTGTTGCTTCTAAAGACCATCCTTCTTTCTTTTCTTTTAGATGAGATTGAATGATTTGGCGATCTTCAGCTAAGCCTTTATAGAAAGGGGAAACATAATTCAGACATCCCAAAAATCTCTGAATTTGCTTTTTATCCTGAAGAAAGTCAGGGAATTCCTGAATTCGCTGTAAGATATGTGGCTGAAGTTGAACTTGGCCATTACTCAGGTGTAAGCCAAGAAAATCAATTTGGCTTTGTCCAATCACCATCTTTTTAGCTGTTAAACATATCCCATGTTTTCTAATGGCTGCATAGAGTTCTTCAAGATGCTGCAAATGGTCAGTAACTGAATCAGAGAAGATAAGAATATCATCAATATAAACAGCACAAAAGTCTTTTAGATGCCTTAATGCCTGATCCATGCGTCTTTGGAAATATGCAAGAGTTGTGCACAAGCCGAAAGGCATGACGTTCCATTCATACAATCCTTGTGGGACTGAGAATGTTGTCTTATATCTGTCTGATTCTTTTACCTTAATTTGCCAGAATCCTGATTTACAGTCAAACTTTGAAAAAACCTTTTTAGTGGCAGCTCTTCTAATTAAATCAGTACTAAATGGTATGGGATAGTTAAATGGAAGGATAATGTCATTAAGAGGCTTATAATTGATGCAAAGTCTCTTTTTCCCTCTTACCTGTTCTGCTCTCTTGTTGACTAGGAAAGTTGGGCATGCAAATAGACTTTTACTGGGACGGATGAAATGTCCATTAAGTAATTCTTGCAACTGCTCATCCATTTCTTTTGTTTCTTTTGGACTCATTAGATAGGCTGGCTCATGAGGTATGACTGATTGACACTCTGGCTGTATCTGTATTTCACATTCTTCATGATCCTGGGACCAAAACTGCAATGGGTTCATGCTGCAACAATCTATTTCAAATCTCTGTTTAATTTCATTGAACACATCAGGAGGTTTCTCTGCTAGTTCTTTTACTGACTCTTTCTGTTTCTTTTTCCCGCTATGTTCAAACTTATGGTTCACAATTTTAAGTGCAAGAATCTCAATTTGTCCATCTTCGTGTCTTAAAGAAATCTTATGTTTCCAAAACTGGAGTGGCTCATATTTTGTTAGAAACAAAAATCCCAATAGAACATCATCTTCTAGATCATTATACTCAATGAAATCAGTGATGAAAATTTTACCCATAATTTCTATGTGGACATCTTGTGCATACCTGCCCATCTGAATCCTTTCTCCGTTAATTGCATAACTATGTGGAAGATCAGGTCGTTCTTTCCAGAATTCTGTAGGAATAGCATTGGTTTTTGCCAATGATCTAGAGGAACCTGTATCCACAAATGCATCCAATGGAATTTTCTTATATCCGTGAAAATAGAAATTAATTCTGATATAGTTACCATTGTTTGCAAGCAATAGAGAGCAAGATTTGTCATTTGTTCTTTCAATAAGACTATTGTTGGTGCTGCTAGCTTCTGATTCTTCTTCTTGTGTTGCTTCTTTTTCAGACTCTTCTGCTTTGAATAGAATATCTTTGATTTCTCCCACTTCTACAGAGAGATTCCGAATTTCTTTTTGCTGAGTTTTAAGCAATCGTTTTAAATCTGCAACATCATCCATTAGTAGATCAAATTTCTTAAGGATTGCAATAACATCAGTATCAGCATCAAAAAATTTGGATTTGGAAGAAGAGACTTTTTCTTTTCCTTTTCTCTGCCATGGAGGGATCCTGTATCCATGGTCCATTTCCTTTTCAACCCCTTTTGGGGGTTTTTTCTGTAATCTGAGTTGTTTTTCCACCTCAGCTTTATCTGATTCTAAGCTCTTTAATTTTTCCAGGTGGTGGTGGATAGCTTTCTTTCTTTCGTCCTTTGTTCCTGCCATTTTGTAAGGATCTTTTGATTTTTCAATCTGTATTTTGACTTTTAGATCTTGCAAAGTGCTCTTAAGAAGTGAGGTTAGAAAATCCTCATCTAGGTCTGAGCTCTCTGATTCAGGGTCAGACAAATTTTGCATATGTCTATGACGATCCTTTACATCTTTGAATTTTAACATGAAACTAGAATCAGGAACAACTTCAACTAATTCATACAGATCTTGTAATTCTGTAATATTGCTACTATCAACAACTTCCCATCCTGGGTTATCTTGTTCAAACATTGCATAAATCTTTGTGCCAGGATTTAATTTCTTAGGACAGTTAGTAGCATAATGAGGTCCTTTACAAATAAAGCATTTAATTCCTTTTGGGGCCTTATTATTTCTTTTCCTCAACAAGTATGGGGGTGTTCTATGAAACTTTCTTCTCTTGTAGGGGACTGCCCTATATTTCTTCTTGGATCCATACTTACCATGCTTGCTGCGTCTGAAGGTGTATTCTCCTTCATGATATTTGTTTCGAGAACACCTTCTACATTTACATTTTCTACCACAACCTCCTTTTTTGAACTGTTTTAATTGTTGGAAATCCCTGAGCTGATTGATGGGAGGAAGATCACAAAATTCTTTTAAATTACATGTGTAGTTATATTCTTCCTTATTGAGTTGGAGAGCACCCAACAGACATTGCTTTTCCAGCTTGTACCTAATCAATCTTTTTATTGTAGGGAAACTTACATCATCAAGCTGTTTATGTTCTTTTCTGATTATATAGTCTTGTGCCCATGCACCTAAGCCACAGGGAAGAGAATTCAAATAATACTGCTTTGTAGTTAGGTCATGCATTTTATTTGCTGCAACCATATAAGATTCAAACATGCAGTTGTATTCATCAAATTTAGCTAAATTCTTTAGCTTCATGGATTGCAGAATCTTATTGGCTTCTAGGGCTTGATTAGAGATATCATCACAGAAAAGATCTGTTAATAACCATTTGAATTCATCAAATCCAGCTTGAAATATATCATCTTTTCCTAGATTTTTAGGATCCACCAGAATTGGATCTGTTGATTGAGTAGGAATGGTTTTAGGCATTGGGCCTTGATCTGGGAGATTGTTCCACCAATTTCTCAATTTTCCAGACATAAGTCTTACAACATAAAGAACTTTTGCGGGTTCTGTCCATGAACCACTTCTTTCAAATAAATTTTCTAATGTATCAGTCCAGGTACAGATTGCTTCATAGGGGTTAACCAATTTATCAATGTTTAAAATATAACCACTGGATGCATAAGGTCGCATTTGCTTAGGCTTGAGGTTCTCCATGACTGGTTCTTGCATTTCAATATCCATGGTTAACTTCTTCAATGATTCCCATGGTTCTTTTTCTTCTATTTGCTTAGATTCAGAAAAATCTAAAACAATTTCCTCAAAGTCATTATTTACAGAGGAATCAGAGTCACTGGGACTGTCAGAAACAATTAAAGTATCTACATCAGAAGATTCAACATCAGATTCTTTATTTGCATAACCAGGTTCATCCATGTAGACTCGTTCTTCTTGTTCTTGATCCACTCCCAATTCTGCAAGCCAATTTTTAAGTGGTTCTTCTTTATTGGCCAAAGTATGTTCTTTGACTTTTGCAATGGGAATGTGTGGAGTTGGCTTATGAGAAAGCCTTTTTGAAGTTGAGGCTTTATCTTCCTCACTATGCAGGGGTTTTCTTCTTTGGATCAAAACCTTCTTCGGTTTGGGAGGTTCTACAGTTTTTTCCTTTTTGTCTCTGCCTTCTTCTTCTAAACTATCCTTACCAGTTTGGGATACTCTTATTTTTTTTGTGAGCATCCTTACCTTTTCTAATTTCTTAGCAATAGAGTCTAAGAGATTCTTGTTTTCTAAGTCAACAACCTTTCTGGAATTTTCATGTGTCTGCTGATCATCATAAATATGGGTAAGGTAGTTATCTTGATGCTGTTGTGTAGAAATAATAGCTTTCACACTATTATGAACTTGAATGACATCATAACTGACACTTGTAATGTCATTAGGTAGAGTAGAACAATAATGTTCAGCATTCTTGACAGAGGTGAAAATCTTTTGTTGATCTTCAGAAATAATTTCAATTTTATTTACAGCTTCTAAGGCTTGGCCACTACTATTTAAATCTAATATCTATAGCCATGTCATCTATGTTTTCTTGTGCAGAGATCATCCATTGTGCCATCCAATTTCTCTGGGCTTCAAAATTCTTTTGTTTCTTTCCCAATTATGTGTGATGTCGTGCTTCATATTTTCCCCACAGTCTTCGGTCAGTATTGATAACTGTAAATGTTTTAGGAGTAGGCCATCTGCCTGATTCATATCCTATGATCTCCTGTTCCTGATTATTTAATTCCATCTTATATATACTCTTTTTCTCAGATCTAGCCCTTGGGAGTTTTGTCTTAGGCATCTTTTCTTTCATCATACAACTCTTCTCACCCATTTTTGTGATTTTAATGCCTTTTCCTTTCTGGTCATGTTTTTGTTCTATTTTTGGAGTCAGGGCAAGCTTTTGACTGACCTGTCAGGCTAACCTATCTATAAGTTCAGGGTTACTGCTAAGATCATAGAGAGTTGCTAGAGATGCTCAGGAAGGATATGGATTTATAGATGGTTGTTTGTATATGGGGAATTGACTAGATCCTATTGACTCTTCAGGATTGTAGTCAAGATAGGGCTTATGGGATGTGCTTGGGAAATTTTGTGACATGGAATAAGATCGGGTGAACATACGGGGTCGTTCACTAGTCGAGGCTTCAGGCTGTGTAAACAATGTTTCATTAGGTAAAGCCTGGAGATCAATGCTAGCAAGCCTATGACTTTGTGTTTGGGGTTTTTCAGAGAACAAATTTTTTGAAGGGGTCGGAAGTTCTTGGAACTTGGGTTGTGACTAGTTTATAAGCTTTTTAATGACAGGGAACCCTATATCAAACCCAGTTGAATCAATGTGTTGACCAAAGTCATCCACATTTGTATTAGCTTCCGTGTAACTTACCCCGGCTAAAAATTTTGAAGGAGGAAAAACAGTATTCAATAATCTATAAACACACCTACCTCCTACGGTAGCATACATAGAATCTGGTTGTAAAATGATGCCTTTGACTTGTAATAGGAGGAAAAATGCAGATTGGACATATTTATCATCAAGATTTATGGTGAAGTTTGGTCTAACAGACATGCGAGCATCTCCACCTTTTGATTCATCAGAAGATTTAACAAGGCGACCTCAGAATTGTCCTATGATAGCTTGATCCCAGATTCTACATCGAGTGTCTATTAGATTGGAAAAGTATTTAGCACCTATATCATAGTTGAAATGAGGATGTAGAATAATGTCAACTAAAGAAAAATGCACATGGAAGAAACCCTTTCCTTTCCATCGCTTGATGTCTTTAGGAAGTAAAAATGGCAAATAGACTGGACAAATACCAACACCAAAAACCCTAAGATTTATCTCTGATTGTTGCACATAATTCATCATTTTTGCCTTTATGCCTTTCTCAGGATATAAATCAGATATCTTAACATCTGGAAACTTAAAATTACCATATTCGTCTACGAGTTCATTGTTGCTGAGTGCAGACTGGGCAATTTTGAGAAAATGGAGATTTAGTTCACTTTCCCACCATACAAATTGTACGGCCCTTTGGGAATAGTGACTAGACTCCATGTGTGTAAATATGGTAAAATTTATGGTTTGTATGAGCACAGGTGTTGTTGGAAAAGTCTTGCCCTAGGCGAGCCAGGAAGGTGCCCGGCTAGGAAGACTTGAGTGCAGAGCACATAACTTGCAGGGGTGGTTGGTTTTTGTTGAATTTCCTTTTTGAGAAGGTAGATGTGAGTCTTGCCAAGACTTGGTATTCAATAGGAAACTCCATCAATCCATCTGGTGTGAGGAACACTTAGCAAATTGAAAGCAGCCAGAAAAGGCCTAAAAACCCTAGTTTTTACCCAATTTCAAGTTGAGGCCTTGTACGGCAAATGAAGACTCAAGACCTCAAAAATATTTGAGAGGTGTTCTTATGAACCAAGAACCTCAAAGAAATAATGGGGTGTTCTTTGGAAAATTTAGAGTAATAACCAATTTTTTCAGAGAAAGAGACCTAATTGGGGCTCCTAGGGCTAGTAGCCTCTTAAGACATAAGAGAGGGTTTGGTGGAAGCGATGGCAAGATGGAGCTAGAAGGATCTTACAGAGCCATGATATGATGGAAAGAACCTATTAGAAACATCTCCACACCCCTGCAAAGTTGAATTCAAGGTTTGGAGTAGAATAGCCTTTAGGCTGGATTAAGGGCTAAGGAAGAGTTGGAGACATTGCACCAAGATTGTTTTGGTAGGCTGAATTGTGATGGTAGTGGGGTTGGCAAGCAAGACCAGGGGTACCTAAACATGAGAAGGGTCCTATAGGTTAAGGTGGTGAAGAAAAACACTAAGGAGGTCTTGCTAGAGAAGGAATTTGTGATTGATTCCTCCAACCCCCTCCCTATCAGTATGTCACATGCGATCCAACTTAAGGCACACTGTCCACTTCCCAAGCTTTCTCTTATATGTCCATGAAAGGTTAACAATGAGTCAAAAGAGACAACGACAAGTGACATATGAGGACAAGGCTAACTAACCCCTTGCCCCCACTTAGTGCAGGAAAAAGGTGAGCCAAATATGATGAAAGGAAGTATCAGGTAGAGGAAATAGGAACTTCAATAGAAGGAAGAGCACCATTCTCCTTGAGATATTGAATTTGGTTGGGTGAAGGTTTGGATGAAAGTGAAGATGACAGAGATATACCTAGGTTATTCTGGGAAGAGTATGATATATTAGTGTGTGTTATATGTGCAATGCATCGAGGTGTAGGCGAGAGATTGGATCCAATATTATAACAAATGTCCAAGTGAGATGAAGGATATTTATGTGTCTGAGAAGGATTGGTTACTTGGAAAGAACACAAATCCCTTTAAATGTTACTTGGAATTTCCTTATGAGGTATGGGATTGATGTTGCCTCCATCACTATCATAGGTCAATGTTCGGGATGTTGAACCAAAGTGAGAGTGTAAAACACAAGTTTTTTTAGGGTGTGATATTGCACACTTGCCCCTAAAGGAAGGTGAAAAATCACAAGTGCTACCAGGAATTGTGTTGGAAAATGAATGGTTTGTAGGTGACTCTTTGGACCATGATGGAGAGATTTTAGAAAATCCATTGAAAGGGTATGTAGAGTCTAATGACTCCCAATTATCATGAAAGAGTTTTGTTGTAGGTGAAGAATTAGCCTCAATCAATAGAGGTTCAATTTTTGATGTAGTAAGATTAAGGGGGTTGGAAATGGTGTGATTAGTTGATTGATAGTTGCGTTCATTAGCATCGACTGTGTATATCTTGTTATTGTATTCAAATTTCATTGTATAGTGAAGGGTAGATGGGACTCCTTTCATAGCATGAATCCATGGTCTCCCTAGGATAAGTTTGTATGTAAGGGGTTCTTGCATGATATGGATAGGGGTAGGAAACACAAGTCTGACCTCAATAGGTAATGTGATCAATCCCAGTGGTTGCCTAGTAACATTGTCAAAGCCATGAATATGAACATCATGAGGGTGAATGAGATTTTTGTCTATGCGGAGTTTGTGGAGGAGATCAATTCTACAAACATTAGTTTCATATCCATTGTCTATGATAGTGTGCCTATTTAAAGTGTTGTTAATGATCACCTTTATCATCAAGGGATCATTCTAGTTTTGAATTGCAAGTGAGGGAATTTTATATTTAGGGAATGTGATATCGGAATGGGGAAATTGCATGGGAGAAGGGGAGGGTGTTACACGTTGTGATTCTAAGTAAGATTGTATCTCCTCCTATATTTCCAGCATTTCATTAAATAGAAATTTAATTGTAGGTGATAGTTGAAGGAGTTCCCAGATAGAAATATTAGTAGGAGTCTTTTAAGGTCCTCGATAGTAGGCACATGATGTGGAAGAAAAGGAAATGGAATAGGATTATTGTGTGATCTCAAAGGTGTTTGAGTCACTAAGTTACAACTTAGCTTTTTCAAAACATTGTTACGATTCGATTTCATCATGGATTTCAAGATATCTCTTAGTTTCTTATGTGATTCACTAATGGGAGGAAAATTAGGAAGCTCATTAATTAAAGTAGATTGCACTTGTGTCGTCAGAACCTGAAGAATCATATCTTTATGTGTAGGGGGTGTTGATGAAGGGGATGTTAATGTCACTTGATTATCATCATCTAGGGGAGGTTTAGTGTTTAAAGAATGTGTGTCAAGGTTCACATTTTGTGTATCATGATATTCTCCCTAGGAGGAAAGTTTCGATAAGCCGAATGTTCATGACATTCAAAGTTTGGACCATGTAAAAGAATTTCATCATTACTAGGAGAACAATCAATGGGTGAATTGTCCTGGTCCATAAGGGTTTCCCTAGGAGAAGGGAGACAACTAAGATACTCATGGCCCTCATCAATCAAAGTATCTTCTTCACCACTATGAGAGATACTAGGAGAAGGGAAAATGTTATTGTCATGATTAGCTATGTTTGTGTTGTCATGTTCATTAGTGTCATGTTTAGTAAGAGAGGTAAGAGGAGAGAAACAACCTGGATTATCAAAAATCTCATGAATTGGTTCTTCTAACATCAAAATATTTGCTTCACAAATAGGAGACATATTAGGGGAAGAACAAATATGATTGTTAGGAATGTCCATGGTTGTATTCTCTTTCACAAAAACACTCTCAAAGGCAGAGGATAGGAAAGTTTGTTGAACATGTCTAAATATGTAAGGCATAAACATTGTTTGAACAAAAATGAAAAACATCTTTAACCATGTCATGCAATGTTTCAACAAGATAAACAATGTATGTGCAATGATGCAAGACATTTGTACCCAATATATGCAAGATTTGAAGAATGAACATAAGGAATATGCAAGAATAAAAATCAGTCTTAACAAGCTTATGCAAAGTTTGATAAATAAAAACATTGTGTGTGCAAAAGTGAATATTTCTTTTAGCCATGTTATGCAAAATTTCATAAATGTGAGCATTTTCAGATCTAATGATGATTGTAATTGAAATTATTTGAAAAATGACTACCCTAAATTGATGTTTTGAACTAAATGCATGAAAAAAATGATCCTGAAACTTTCCAAACTTATAGTATATGATACTAGGAGGCTTAGGAAGCATAAAAATGAGGTTTTTGATGCTATAACAGACAGTGAAAATTCAAGAAAGGGACTAAGTCGCCCAGATTGGCGACTTGGTCCCAATAAGGGATTTTTTTAGAATTTTCAAGAATTTTTTATGGATGTTGATTATCTATGTACTGTATGATGTGGACCTAACATGCAAATACAATTTTACAATGATATGCAATGATTGGAGATTCAAAAATGCAACCTATATGCACTTTCACTAATGCAAAAAATTTGAAACCCTAGGATGAAGATGTGACAAGAAACCTAGGATGCACTGAAAATTAGAAGGGAATATGTTCAAAAATCAGGTTCACCAAAATGTAAACAATGATTTTAGGAACCCTATTGCACACTTACCCTTCTAGGGTTTTTCACCTAAAAGGGAAGGAATAGAGTTAAAATATATGTAAACATTCAAAGATTAATGTAATGAGGGATGAAATGTGTCTAAAAGTAATATCCTAAGTGCAATAAACTAAAAAAAAAAAGAGGATTATTAATGTGAAACCTAAGAAATACAAAGTGTTGGAAAACACATTGTGATATGCAAACATGTGATAAATGACCTAGAAATGCAAACAAAACTAAATAGAAAGTTATGAAACAGAATGTATGCACCTAGAGACTTAAAATGGATGGCATGAAGGTTTGAAATCTTGATAAAACTAATGAAGAAGTTACTGGGACACTTGTGCCAGTCTGGGTGACTTAGTCCCAAATCTGGAAAAACTACCTAGAAACCAGTTTCTGCCAAATGGGTGCTCATATCTATAAAAATCACTAAAAATCAGGTCCAATAGGACTAAGTAACCCAAAGTGGTGACTTAGTCCACTTCTGAATCTCTAAAAATTCAAAAGTGGAAGTGGATATGCTAGGTCTATACTTCGGTTTCCTACAGGTGTCTACTTCTAAAACTCTAATTTTTGAACTTGAAAATGAGTTTTGTTGATATTTTGACTTGTTGAATGAAGAGAAGACTTGAGAAACCTTGAAAAATGATCTCTAATGATTTCCAAGCTTCTAAAAGTCCTAAATCTACAAACACACAAGAAGAGAAGAAGAAATGTTGAATGTTAGGGCATGGGGGTTTGCCTTGGTCAAACCCCTTTTAGGTAATTAAACCAAAATGATGAAAGGATGGAATAAAACATGCAATAATGGAGTTTATTACCATTCCATGATTTTTTATCTTTATTTTCTACAACAAAACATGAATAATCTACCCTTGAATGTCTTAGGAAGCTATCTTGATGATTTGGAATGACAAAACCCTAGCTTGATTGACTTGAGAACATGATAAGTGATGGATGATAGTGAGTTATGACTTAAGATGAGTTACGAGATTAGGAGATATAAAATGAGGTTAAAAACCCTTATTTATACATAATTATACCTAAATTCCTGAAAATACTTCATCACAGGCCGACCTTAGGTCTTAAAGAATAAAAACCCGAAAGAAATTTGAATTTATTTTTATTTTTGTGCCAAATAGGACTAAGTTGCCCAAGGTGGCAACTTAGTCCACCTGGGAAATTTTGAGTGGATGTCAGAGATTAAAATATATTAAATGTTGTTTATCAGGTTCTTCTTCAACAAGACACTTAATTAGGGCATGTAAGTGCATAAAGGGGTCATTTAAAGCATAAGAAAGGTGTAAATATCAATGACAAGCCTAGGAAAGTGTGAAATTTTGTTACAAGACTTTACAACACTTTTGAAATAGGTCTTGGTAAGGTTATTTAGGTTAATTATAACATTATAGTCCTAGAAAAGCGTGAAGATGTGTTACAACACCCTATAACATCTTTACAAGACATTAATAAATGTATTTTATTCAATTTGTAAGGGCCAAAAACCTAATGTGGATGTGTAAAACACCTCGCAACACTAAATCAAGGCCTCATTAAGTCCAATTTGTTACCAATTATTCCCATATCAAGAAAAGTATACACTTTTTTGCAACATAGGTTGTATATATGACAAAAGAAGTAAAAGTGGAGATTCTTTCTTTCTTGGAAGGAGATTAGTTTCATGGTTGAGTAAGTAGGATTCAATGTCATTGTCTACTATAGAAGCAGAATATATTGTAGCAGCATCATGTTGCACACAGGTGTTGTGGATGAAGTAAATATTGAAGTATATCAAAGTATCATATGATGAACCTATTTCCATCTTGTGTGATAATACAAGTTCTATCAATATTTCAAAGAACCTAGTAATGCATTCAAGAACAAAACATATCTCTATCTGGTATCACTTTCTAAGAGAAAAATTTGCAAAGGATGAGGTGAAATTGGAATATTTTCCTACAAAGGATCAAATTACAAATATTTTTACAAAGGATCTTCCTAAATATATGTTTTAGTATCTCTTGTACAAGTTAGGTGGTTATTTCCCCTCCTTTCAACTAGATTCATATGTTGGTGCATCAATCTAGGTGAGCATTCAAGATACATTCTTAGTCCTGGATTGATGTTGAAGGATACCTCTTAGGGGGAGTAGGTAGTATAATTTTTGTTGGTATAGTCACATGGAGCATATCTTGTGTCCCTAAGAGGATTGTGTAGAAAAGAGCAAGCAATAAAGGAGTAGTGAAGAACGAGTAATGCAAAATAGTGAAGAGAAATGGAGAAAGAATAGTTGATTGCTAGTGTTGCAAGAAGTACCAAAGTAATGTATGCAAATATCAAAGGGGAAGAACAGAAAAGAGAAATTCTATGTAGGTGTTGTCAGAAGGAAAGATGTTTCTCTTTTCCATTAATGTCAAAGGAGGAGAGTAATGGTTGAAGAACTCCTCAGATAGGGGGAGAGAAATTGATGATTGCGAAGAGAATGGAATTTGAAGAACAAAGGTAAAAGGAGAGGGTGAAGTGTGCCCCAACAAGGGGGAGTGTTGCTTAATGTAGAGTTGATTTTGTTGTTGATGTTTTTCAAAGTTAGTGTTTCCATCAATGACAAAGGGGTAGATTGTTGCAATTATGTTGTTGGTGTTTCCATTGATGTCAACATTTGATCATTGATATCAACAATATGGAGATTGTTGGTGTTGTCAAGTGTTGGTGCTAGTATGGATGTGTTGTGGTTTGATAAGAACGTGTTGCGGTGCTTTCTTTAGTGTTGTCATTGATGTATTGTATGGTTGTGATGGATAATTATTACAGTTGTAGTAAGTTCAATTGGTTTCCAAGTGCTTTGAGAAAATTTAAATAAAATAGTGTGCAGTGTGAAAAAGGTGTGTTCAATGTTGTGCTCGACATTTCTTCATGATTGAAGATATGCTTGTGCAGTTTGGATGTAATGATTAGAGGTGTTCAAAGGTTCTATATCCATAGTTTCATGTTTTGTATCATTCTATTGTGGAAGTTGTGTTTGATAGTTTGTTTGTCTATATAGAAGGTTGTCTAAGAGAAATGAGATTTCTTTCCATTTCTCTATAGTAAGGTTTATTATCTTATGGACTTGGGAACATGCTTATATTGTCTATATTTATCTTTCCTTGGATTTTCTAGTGTTGAGATTTTCTACAAGCTTGGATTCATAAGTTGTGTTTTGTGGTAGTATGTCTGGTTGCACATAATGATGGTGTTCTCAATTTTAGGGGGTTGTGGCAGTGTTGCAGAATATTCTGATGATTTTGGAATATTTTGAGATATTGTGTGGATGTTGTGAACTATTTTTGTGTGGTCCACATGTTGTTTTTGGACTTGGAGAAGTGTGTATGTGGTTGCTTATAGTTTTAGTTCAGGTTTGTCTGACCTGGCGTGCTAGTTCTATTTGTGGAAGTATCTCATGAATTTTGGATGTGTTGAGTAGTGTGGTGATGTAGATTTGGGTCCTAGTTAACCCCTGGCATGGTATTCCTTTATTTCTTTCCAACGTGGAAGTGTTTAGTACCAAACTATTTTGGTGTTGTATGTTTGAGATGCATATGTTTCATTAAGCCCAACCTAATTAATATTTTTTAGGTCATGGATGGTATAAATTCAAGGTAAGTTGTTGGATATGTTGTGTGTAAATTATGAGATTCGAATTTAATCAAGTGTGGTGATCTACGTGTGATATATTAATCCTATGACTTTGGATGCAGTAAGTAGAAGGTGCTACATTTTTTAGTGTGCTTGAAGTTGTTGGAGGTAGTGAGCCAAAGGTTATAGATGGCATAGATTTGCAGTGGTGGACTTTCTTATTTCTTTGAGATAGTGAATCTCTCTATAAATTTTTCTTCCATTCTTATTTCTTCTTGGTAGTGAGCCACCTTGTAGTGAGCCTTTCTTTTTTTTGGGCAATGAGCCCTTGGCAGTGAGTTTAATTATATTTTTTGTTGTTATTCATATATATGTGAGCTAATCCTCATTGTGGTTTTTCCCTTCTTAGGTTTTCCATGTAAATATGGTGTTCTTTGTCTATGGTTTTTTTTGCATTATTGTTTCACTTGTTTACATTCTACTAATGCTTAATGAGGGTTTAAATTTTGATAAGAGTTTGAAATTTAATAAGGGATTGAATGTTTTAATGTACAACTGATTCACCCCCCCCTCTCATTTGTCCTATGTATCTAACATAACTAATAATTTTTATGTTTGTTTATTTTGTTTGCAGGTGAGATAAGCACCACCCACCACCAAAAAATTTTGATTCATAGCATCCCATACTTGGCTTCAGTGATATGAAATATTCTCTGCAAGGTTTACTTGCCTCTTGCATTATTGATTCATGCTTCCTTGCAATCCAAACATGTGAGCAAGATTACTCACTAAAACTAAGCATGCACTCGACTACTTGGTGGCAGTAGGAAGTCATATCAAATCCATCTCATGTTAATTTGACATTTTTTTCCAAATTTCATCATCATTTCTATAAGCGGTGGCAATAGATCATGACATCTAATAAGGGCATGTACTACCCAAAGCATGTGGAGGTCTTTAAATTGACATAAGATTCAACTCAAACACTTCACAAAATAAAATAAAAAGTTTTAATTTCTTTGCAACTCGTCGACATTATGAAGGTTGGTGTGAGAGTTTTGTATTTTGATGACTCCCAAAGGCATTGTGAAGGTGGCTATGAGATTTTTGTATTTTGATGGCTCTGTGAAGGCATTGTTGAGTAAGCAAGCAATGGGTTCAGTGGAAATTGAATCAATCAATAAGTGTCTATACCTCCCAATTCTAAAATGGGATTATTCTAAATCAGATGCATACTCCTCTAAAATGCTCAAAAAATATTCAAGATTGATTGCACAAGGGTTGAATTGGCCTTGAGGGTGGTGATTGGAGAGAGGCTCCTGCTCGGTTAGCCACAACTATTATAATCATCATAGGTAGCTTTATTTTTTTTGTCTTATGTTATGGATTTACTGTAACACATGTCCTAGTTGCATAGCTTGTTATGGACTATGTTCAAGATAAATTCCTTGTGGATAAAGCCCTAAACTCTGCAATTTGTGGTTATCATCTCCACAATTGGAAAGCTCTAGTGGGAGGTTTATTCAAGCACAAATAGTTGCAGAAGATGTTAGGGAACCTTTGTAGCTATGTGGCCCTTAAACAAGCACTATATAGGAGGCTTGAAGTAGAGTTGGACAAAGTGTTTAGGGTATACAAGAATGAAGTTGGTCCAGCTTCTACAATAGAGTATTAGATGTCTACAAAGAAATGCTAGTCCTCCTCACCCATGAACCTCATCTTCCAGCACCACCATCTACCCTGGGTCCAAAGGAGGATTTGTTCTTGCCCTACGTGGCATTTTGTATAGGCCTTCTTGTATATTATATTCTTGGGGAATTTTTTTTTAACAATATAACTATATGCAGCTACCATGTACTTCTGAACTTTTATATATTATAATAATATTTCAAGCCTCCATGCCTTTTATCTAAAAAAAACATTTTCAATATTCAGCCATTTAATGCCACCTAAACACTATATGATAAATGTGGGATAAAATAGGGTTAATTATTATATAGGTTTGTGTGTTTTTGTAAATGACACATCAATTTTCTTTCCACCTTGTGTGTATCAAGGTGATGAAACCTCTTTATTTATGCATTTCTACATATATAATTCACATGTACAGAGGTGTATATATGTAAGGTTACAATTTTTAAAGGAAAAATTAGTTGTCCTTTTTTTGGCCATTTTATACTTAATAAAACTTGGGATCAAATCCATGACCATGTTAATATAAGGGAGAGGGAAATCATTTTTTATGAAGTATTTGTTGATGTCTTGAAAAATTATACAAATCCTCCAATCCTTCTTGGGAATTTAGGAATGATGTTAGATATTCACATACTTAATAAAGTTAATCTTCATCAAATTTACTATATCTTCCTTAACCATGAAGGAAAACTTAGGTTTGATGATCCTTAAATTTTATTTAATAGGTTTGGTATTAGATTTAATGATAAAATTATGAAACACTATGGAAGCATCCAAAATGGCAAGTCTAAATACTTCCAAGAAAAATAATCAAGAATTTTAGTTAGGATCTCTTTATAAATTTCAATTTCCTCAGGGGTTGAGTTTTGATTAAGCTTGACCTTTCTTGGTTTCTATGGGATATATATGATTACCTCTATCATGTCATCTATTAGGGATGGGTTCCCTTCTTCCAATTACTATGAGGAAGCTAAAGGTAACTAAATATTCTAATTAACCTCCAAAACATCTAGCTTACCCCTAAACTATATTCTAGGACAAGGAATCAATGATTATCACTTCTTGTAATGATTTTATGAGAACACATCATAAGCATGTAGATAGTCTAAAATAACCTTATCATTTTTAGTAAATTCCTTTACAGGAAGCTCAAATTTATCATCAGTAGAATGTGAGATTCTATGGGGATCATTTTCCTCTATCTAGAGCTCATTAGATAGTGCTATCATGAATTTCAAATCTTATATGTGTGAATGAGGGTAAAACATAGCTAAAGAGGTATCTATTAAATCATCCATTAAGTCCTCTCTAGGGATGATCACACTAGGGATGGAATTGATCAAAAATAAGTTAAATTTCTGGATTAAATATCAAATAGCCTTCATGTAATATTGTAAGAATTATGACTTGGTTTGACAAGTTCTAAAGACTTGGTTAATTACTAGTTTTGAAGCTTTTAAATTTTTAAGATTGTCAACATCTATGCATATAGCTTAATTGTGAACTCTAAGGAAATGACCTACCACTTGTCAAATTATTTATGCAAAAAAATTCCAAATGGAAGGAAAAATGAAATATTTTCCCTTTAGAAGTAATCAAAATGATACCCACTCATGCCTTTGTGCTAAATTCAGTTATATCAAGACAAAGGGTCCAAAGGTTCTAAGAGAAGGAAGCCGGTACATCATTCCAAGAGGGGCATGTTTTTTAGGAGGTTCTTGTCCCTTAGGAGATTCATGATCTTGAAATATTATATAGAGATGCTCAAACTCATTTTCATGTTTAGGAAATTCTATAAGGGATTGTAGCAAAGTGGAATCTCTGGAAAAGGTTTGATCATCAAACACCACATAAAGATTCACTAGGTTATTGTTTAAGGGAATTAGATGGTAAAACACATAGCAAGGTGGGTGAATAAAGGTTGGTTCAATATATACTTACAAGGTTTATTTTGTTGGATAAATTGTATCTCAACCCACTCCCTCTTTAAATTAATGATTTTTTTTGAAAGATGAGACAAATATCATTCTAGGTCCTTGTAGTAGGTCAAAGGTCTACTACACATTTCATAAGTTGCTATATTTTATAATAATTCTCCTTATATGTAGCATCGATAAATTGAGCCTCAAGAGTAGAGTCCTAATATTAGTCATTTAGGCTAATGTAGAAGGTAGAATCTAGTTGTTGTAGATAGCATAAGATGATGTGCAATTATCCTGTATAGAAGTTAGAGGTTGGTCAAAAGATTAATTTGTCAAAAAAGTAGGCTTTAACTTATATGTTTATAAACATATATACTTAAAATATCCTCCCAAGTGCAACCTTCAAGTGGAAAATACAATTTCTCAAACTCAAACATATATGAGGAAGAGAGTGAAAACATTATTTTGGAAGGTAAACAAAGAGCTTTTCATTTCATGGCAGGTTCACTAGATGTGTCTATGTAGAAAATTGGATGAAATAAATCTAGGAACCATGTGACTTCTTTAGGTTGGGCCAAATTAATTTGTAGAATCTCGGTAAGAAATCCAAAGAGGACTCAAAATTAGGGCTCTAGGATCTCCCCAAAACAATTCCCCAAAAGAGACATCAAATTAGAACCTATATGGCCAAGGTTTTTTTCTTAGTGAAAATAAAATATATTTGGTTGGAATAAGGGGTTCACTAGGTATGTTTTTAGCTACACCATGATATACATCTAAACAAAGTAAATTGAAAGGGTCTTGAAAAAATAGCACACAAAGAGTATTATCAAAAGGGGTCTACTAGGGTAGATTATTGTTGTTATTTGATCCTTTGGATGTCTTGAGGAGTCTCTATTTTAGGTCAAGGTGGGAATGATTGTAAATGAGATCCTTTAGAATGAGTGGATGAGTGTCCTTGTGGTGTATAGATAGGAGGAAATAAGAGATTGATGGGAAGCACTAGTTAATAGTGCTAGAATCTATGTCTAGGTTGCAAAGTATGTCCTAGAGCTAGCTCAATGGAGTAGTTAGTTGTTATTCAATTACATAAAGCTACTTGAGGAAGAGTATTTAAAAAACAAGAGTGAAAAGGCCCTCCTATTCTTGCAACTCTTTTGTGTTGTTAAAATGGAGCTTGAGGCACATCAAAGTGTGAGGATGCAAGCAATTTGAAACAATGTTTTTTGTTTTATTGGATATTTTTGGTATTTTTAAATATTAAATATATTTATTTTGATGCACAAAATAATGCTAACTAGTGCATAAAATAAAATCATTCTTAGCATGCAAGTATGTAAAACAAATTTTATATAGTCAATGTATCCAATTTAATATGCATACAATTCTTAATTTATGGATTTTTCCTATGTTCTCTCATGAATGCAACTAATCTACTTTTACACTTTGGGTAAGATGATAAATAAAATTCACAAGCAATAGGAAAATGAAGATAGTTTCACAAGAAAAAGTGCAAGAACGTAAATTTTTAATGTTCATAGTATGTGAACTATGTAATGCTCCTAGAATGAATTTTCTTTCTCTAGCATGCATAAAATATACACTAAGAAACCTATGTTCATTTTCTAAGTGAATTACAATGATTGTCTAGTAGATTAGTATTCAATCAAAAAGTATTAGGTTATTCTCCTCAATGTGTCAAGTATAAAATCTATGTGTGTTTATTTTTAATGTTTAAAATATGACGTGTATAGAAGATAATGCTTTCATATGTTTATAGGTTTGTCCTATTTTATTTTAGAGTGTGAATAGGTTGGCAGTAAACTAAGACAAAAGAAATTAGCAACCCAAAATGTGTTAAATGGGGTGTGCATAGTGGAAATACCCAAAACATGCAAATTTATACTCTAAGGCACCTACAACCAACTACAAATGGCCAAATATGGTGTGATAAAAAAAATTATGTATAATATAAGATCCTAGACAAGGTGGGATAATGAGTTATGTGTCGAAGAGGAAAACGTCAAAGCACTAAACCACTATAAAAAAAAATGATAGGTAATAAAGTATTGAAATAGTAGATTGCAAGGCACAAGGTTATGTCAATATGGTACAACAATTAACAAATGTGTTGATCCTTAGTAGGCCAAAAATGAGTGTGAAGAAGCCTGAAATAAAGAGACTAGTGAGTGTAGAAACTTTGCATGCAAGCTAATATGTTCAATTAAGACTCCTATGTACTTAGAGATAACTATGAACTAGTATTAGATATGATCTAGTGGACAAAGAGGGAGGTTGAAACTCAAAAAGGGTGATTGAATTGAGATAAACCCCAAATGAAGTATTGTGTCCCTCACTATGTAGCAACTCAAGATTGATAAATCCAAGGTAGGAAGAGTTAAGAAGCCCATAAAAAAATAGAACACACAAACTCATTGAACAATGAAGATCAGGCTCAATAGAGAAAAAGAAAGCAAAGATATGCTAAAATATTTGTTATATTTATGAATAAACATGAGACACAAGATCAAAAAATGAACAAAAACACCTTTTATGCAAAGAGAGTTGAAAACAATGATTTGTTATATCATAAACAAGAAAAACTTACAAAATGAACCTCAAGAGTCTTCAAGGAGATCCTAAGATAATACAATGACGGTGAGTACTTTATAGGAGTAACCCCAAATGATAAAGATATTATATCATGACAAGTGTCAACATAATATGTGATGAGATAGAATGATCAAATAATAGCTTACTTTAGTTAACAAAAAAAAACACTCCTAAGTTTAGCTTAAGTGCATGAAATGAATTAACCTAATAATCGATTAAATATTAACTAATTATTAGCTAATGCATGATTACTCTAACACCCCCCTTAAGATGAACTTAGAGAGAAGCTAAAATCCCTAAAACAATCCATAAAAAGAAAAGAAAGAATGATGGGTCCTGAAAAACAAGGTTTGATGAGGTACCCATGTACAAATAAATAAACCTCTTACAACTAGAGAAAAGGAGAAAATAACATGGGAAAAACTCCTCTCCAAAAGAGATAAAGGCAAATGAAGGGCTGAAAAGCCTCCAAATCAATGTCTTAAATAGAATAGGAACATGAAGAATATTTCTAAAGCATGAAGAAGTTGTAGAAATTGTTGAATGATGATTGTTATAGTACTTAAATAAAGAAACTCCTCTAAAATAGATGATGATCAGGATCAAGAAGATAGGAATCTACATGAGTGCCCCCAATGACACTATTTGAATTAGATGGAAAACAAAGGAAAACATTTGGAAGTTGAAGATAAAAATAGCACAAGTACCAATAGTGTAAAGAACACTAATCAAGTGAAAATAGAAGGTTTCCTCTAGAAATAGGAATGCAAGAGTGTCCATATGGTAAATGCTACATCTCATTGAAATGCATGGGTAACCAACCACTACATCCACCTAGTACATAGGTGTTGAACACACCTGGAGATGGAGAGGGGGAGTGAATCAATCTACACAAAAACTTAACCCCTTTGAAACTTAACTCTTTCAACATACTCCAACCTTATTTATCATATCAAACATTAAAATATAATAGTAACAGAGAATGATACAGAATTTTGAAACCTTAGCAACTTCATCAACCTTTAAGCAATGCAATATACAACAATTCTTCTAACCAAATCAGTAGCAGTGAGAGAAATAAAGGACACACACATGCACAAGGAGAGAACCATATTTACGTGGAAAACCCAATGAGGGAAAAATCACTATGAGAGTTAACTCACAATATAAAGGCTCACTACCAAAAAGACTATTATATGCATAGGACAACTAAGAGGGCGATGAATTAGTTGTACATTGAAACATTCAATCCCTCATTAACTTTCAAACCCTTGTCAACATTTAAACCCTCTTTAAGCATTAGTAGAATGTAAACATATGAAACACAATGCAAACACAACCAAACACAATAGAACACCAAATTTACGTGGAAAAACCCTAAGCGAGGAAAAACCACAATGAGGATTCTCACATATATATGAATAGCAATACTGAATTACAATTAGGCTCATTTCCAACAACTCACTGCCCAAAAAAGAAGAAAGTCTCACTGTCAATGGCTCACTACCAAGGGCTCCCTGCCCAGAAGAAAGAATAATAGAAGAAGACTATTACAAGAGATTCACTATCTTATATTAGCAGGAGAAATGTACCATTTCAACTCTACACCATCTATAACCTTTGGGTCACTGCCTCTAATGACTTCAAGCGCACTAAAAATTTAGATACCTTTTGTTCACTACATCCAGAGTCATAGGAATTAAAATCACACTCAGATCACAACACTTGATCACATTTGCATCTCACATATTTCTTACATGCACCACACACATATCCAACAATTCACCTTGCATTTAATATACCAACCACAACCTCAAAAACCTTTTCCATGTTTGCCACAATGAAATGTATGCACCTCAAACGTGCATCCACTAAATAGGTCAGCACCAAAAACTACTACAGTTGGAAGAAGTGAAGGAATACCATGCCAAGGGTTCACTAGGACCCAAATCTACACTTACATGCTTCACCATGCTTTCACAATCAACAAACAATCTTCATAATTAGCACTAGCACCCAAGTCGGCCAAACTTGCACTAACATTAACAAGCAACCACATACATGTTTCTCCAAGTCCAAAAACAACATGCAAACCACAAAGAAACACTTCCAGCATCCACACAACATCCCAAAATATTCTAGCATCATCCGAATATTTTACAACATTGCCACAGCCACCTACAATTGAGAACAATATCATTATGTGCAGCCAAACATACTTCTACAGAATGCAACTTATGAATTTGGACTTGCAGAACAACTGAACACCAGAAACTTCAAGAGAAGGAATTTACAGATAATATGATCATGTTCCCAAATCTACAAGACAAGAAACTAAAATGCAGATAAATGCAAAGCAATCTCATTTCTCCCAGATAATCTTCTACACAGGCAGACACATTGTCAAACATATCTTCCAATACCGCACGAGCTAAAACCTAAAACTCTAGATATAGCACCTTTGAACAGCTTTGATCATCGCATCCAAACCACACAATAATATCTTCAACCATGAAGAAATTTGGAGCACAACATTGAACACACCTTTATCACACTAAACACTCTTTTATTCAAATTTTCTCAAAATCACTTGGAAACCAAGTGCACTGGTTGCATCGGAAACACCACAAACACCTTCTCAACATATCTATAGCATCTACAACACCAACAATCTCCACATTGTGGGTTGACATCAATGTGACATAAAACCACTACACATCCACACTTGACACTGATGATAACACAACCAACAATCTCTCTAACAATATTGGAGGTTGACATCAATGACAACACCAACAATCTTCTAACAATCTCCCCCTTTATCATTGATGGCAGCACTAGCTCTAAAAAACCATCAACAATAAAATCAACCATCATCAACAAAAGCAACTTTGCATCAAGCAACTCTCCCCCTTATTGGGGCACTCTTATACTTCTTTTCTTTGTGTCTTTCAAACACTATTCTCTCCCCTTTCTATTCTCTCTCCCCATCTTGAGGAGTTATACATCACTCTCCCCATTTGACATCAATTGAAAAGGGAAACATCTTACTCTTTGACAACACTTGCACACTTCTCTTTAGGAAACACCAATGAGCAACTACTCTCTCTCTCCACTACTCTTCTCCATACAATTCCCACTATTGGACACACTGCACTACACATTCTTCATTTCTCTCTCTCTCTTCTGCTTACTCTCTTTACACTACCCTTACTTTTCAGCTCTCTCCTCCTTAGGTACACAATATGTGCTCCCCCTAACTACACCAACCAATTAGCGCTACTTCCTACTCCCCCTAAGAGGTAGCTTTCATCACCGGTCCAGGACCAAGAATGTATCTTGAAATGTTTCCTAGAGAGATGCACCAACTTATGCATCTAGTTGAAAGGAGGAGCAGTAACCCCTAACTTTTGTCAGAAATACTCAAATGTATCTTTTGGAAGATTCTTTGTAAAAATATCTACAACTTGATCCTTTGTAGGCACATACTCCAACTTCACCTCATTCTCTACAAATTTATCCCTTAGAAAGTGATATCAAATAGAGATATGCTTTTTCTTGAATGCATCACTGGGTTCTTTAAAATATTGATAGCACTTGTATTTTCACACAAGATAGAAATAGGCTCATCATATGATACTCTGATATCCTTCAATGTCCACTTCATCCATAACACATGTGTATAGCATGATGTTGTTGCAATATATTCTGCCTTCGTAGTAGATAACATGACACTAATATTGCTTCTTACTCAACCAAGAAACCAACCTACTTCCCAAAAAGAAAACACCTCCACTTGTACTTCTTTTGTCATATACACAACCTACCCAATATACATTTGTATATGTACTCAAAGAGAAATTAGTATCCCTAGGATACCATAGACCAAATTCTGGAGTACCCTTCAAGTATCTAAATATCCTCTTCATTGTTGCCACATGTGATTCTCTAGGATCTTCTTGAAATATTGCCACAAGACAAACTACATGCATGATATCGGATCTAGTACTAGTAGATACAGCAGTCCACTAATCATTGATCTATACTTGCTTTGATTTGTCTTAGGATATTCATTATTCTTGCTTAATTTTCAACCAATAACCATAGGATTGCATACCGATTTAGAATCATCCATTACAAACTTCTTCAACATTTCATTAACATACTTTGATTGTGAAATAAGAATACCTTTTTTTCATTGACTAATTTGTAGCCCAAGGAAGAAATTCATCTCCCCGCACATTGACATCTCAAATTCATTTTGCATCTCTTCTACAAACTTCTTACACATATCTTCATTTCCTCTAAATATTATGTCATCAACATACACAACCACAATCAGGATTTTCTCTCCCTCAACCTTGAAGTAAAGGTTTCTATCTACAATACCTTTTCTAAATCCTTGTTGCAACAAGTACTTATCCAAACTTGCATTCCAATCTCTAGGAATTTGTTTGAGTCCATACAATTCCTTCTTCAACCTGCATGCCATATCAGCATCATTTGATAATTGAAAACCTTCTAGTTGTTCAATGTATACCTCTCCTTCCAACTCACCATTCAAGAATGCATACTTGACATCCATTTGATATACCTTGAATTTTTTATGTGCTACAAAATCCAAAAACATTCTAATAGCTTCCATCCTTCCCGATGGATCAAAATTCTCTTCAAAACCTATTCCTTCCACTTGTGAGTAGCCCTTACACACAAATCTAGCCTTATTTATGAAAACTTTTCCATCGTCATTCAACTTGTTTCTGAAAACCCACTTAGTTCCTATCACATTCTTATTTTTTGGTCTTGGGACCGATTCCCAAGTCTAATTCTTCTCAAAAACATTCAACTCTTCTTTCATAGCTTTGATCTAATTCTCATCTTTGCATGCCTCAGTTGTTGTTTTAGGTTCTACTTTTGAAAGTAAATAAAGGTTTACCTATTCCTCTGTTATAGCAGCTTTTCTCCTTGTCAACACACATTTTCTCTTATCTCCAATAATTTGATCTTTAGAATGATTCTTCTACACATTCTTAGGATTCTTAGGAATCTTTTTCAGAGCTTCTTCCTCTTCAACTATCATCTATTTTTCCTTCTCTTCATCCTTTTCTTCTTCACTACAAGGGGGTTTGTCATATTCATATCCTTCTATCAACATGTAACTTTAATGTGGTTCTTCATCCACTTTGACACTTTCACCTTCAACAATCTTCTTCAACCTTTTGTTATAGCATATGTATGTCTTGCTCTTTGTAGAGTATCCAAGGAAGATTCCTTCATCAGATCTTGCATCAAACATTCCTAAGTTTTCTTCATCTCTTCTGATATAGAATTTTCTTCCAAATACTCTAAAATATTTCACAATAGGAGGTTTTCCATACCATAACTCATAAGGAGTCTTTGAACTATTCACTCTTGCTTGAAAAGTCACTATAGTTCCTTCAATATTGTGACCTATTTTTGAAGCACTTTCCTTCACAAATATTTCAAGATTAGTAGAATTAGTTCCAACATTTAGATCCATGAACAAGCATTCATCACTATCATCATTAGCATAGTCTAATTCCTCATCATCAAATACACCATTGTCTTTTTCAACATAACAACTCTTTTTGAAAGATTTACCTTTATGATCCTTATATTTTTCATTTACAACTTTGATTGGACATTTAGAAGCATAATGACCTATCTTTCCACAATTGAAACACTCAAAGAGTAACATGTACCTTTGTATTTTTTTGTGCCCTTTTTCAATCTCCTTACAAAATTTTCTTCCACTTCATCAAGATCTGATTCATCATCCTTCTCCACTTTACTGAATTTAAAGGTAGTTTCTTTCTTTGGAGCATCTTGACCAAACTCTCTCAATTCATAGGAAATTAAAGCACCAAACATCTAATCTCTAGAATATTGATCTAAACTTTGAACTTCCTCAATAGCAAAAACTTTAGAACTATAAGATCTAGGAAGAGTTCTTAATACCTTTTTCACAACTTCTCTTTCTTCTAGCTTACCACCAAGACCACTGATGGAATTAACAACTTCATTAACTCTAAGCATGTAGGTTGTAATATCTTCATCTTCAGACATCCTCAGGGTTTCAAATTTGGATTTGTAATTCTACATCTTTTCTTGTTGGACCTTGTCATCTCCTTCATAAATACTCTCTGACTTTATCCAAGTCCCTTTAGCAGTTTTTAGACTTATCACCTTTCTAAGTTCAGAATTAGAAAGACCACTCAAGATAGCATTCCTTGTTTTTCCATTGTTCTCATAATCCTTGATCTCATCATCACTTGTTGAACCATTAGCAAGCATATTATATCCTTTTTCAGTTGTTTTCTAAACTCCAAATCTAAGAGAGACCAGAAAGGATTCCATCCTAGCTTTCTAGTAAGCATAATTTGTTCCATCAAACATAGGATATTTGACACCATTCTTGTGCACCATCTGGATCCACCTCAAGAAATTAAGCTTCTTCCAAGGAAACACATCTCTGATACCAATTGTTAGATGCACATGAAAACTAAGAGGGGGGTGAATTAGTTGTACATTGAAAGATTCAATATCTCATTAACTTTCAAACCCTTATCAACATTTAAACTCTCTTTAAGCATTAGAAAAATGTAAACATATGAAACAACAATGCAAACACAACCAAACATAATAGAACACTATATTTGCATGAAAAATGTTAAGCAAGGAAAAACCATGGTGAGGATTAGCTCACATATATATGAATAGCAACACCAAATTACAATTAGGCTTAATACCTAGAAAAGAAGAAAGACTCACTTTCGATGGCTCACTACCAAGGGCTCACTGCCCAAAATAAAGAATAAGAATAGAAGAATACTACTACAAGACATTCACTATCCCAAAGCAACATGAGAAATCCACCACTACAACTCTACACCATCCACAACCTTGGGCTCACTGCCTCCAACAACTTCAAGAACACTAAAAATGTATACACCTTTTTCTCACTGCATATGTAGTCATAGGAATTGAGCTCACACTCAGATCACCAAAATTGATCACATTTGCATCTCACACATTTATTACACATGCCACACACATCTCCAATAATTCACCTTACATTTATACCAACCATAACCTCAAAAACCTTTCCCATGTTGGACACAATGAAATGTATGCAACTCAAATATGCATCCACTAAATAGTTCAACACCAAACACTTTTGTTGTGGGAAGAAGTGAAGGAAGACCATGCCAACAGTTAACTAAGACCTAAATCTACATCAGAATGCTTGATCATGCTTTCACAATCAACAAACAATCTTTGTAATTAGTGGATACACCCAAGTCGGCCAAACCTGCACTAACAGTAACAAGTGACCATCTACACGCTTCTGCAAGTCTGAAGAAACGTGAAAAACATGAAGAAACACTTCATAGCATTCACACAACATCCCAAAATATTCTAGCATCATTAGAATATTCTGCAACACTACCACAACCACCTGCAACTAAGAATGCCATCATTTTATGCAACCAAACATACTGTCGCATAACACAACTTATGAATCTAGATTTGAAAAACAACTAAACACCAAAAACTTCAAGGGAATAAAGTTATAGATAAAATGAGCATGTTCCCAAATCCACAAGACAAGAAAAAACAATGTGGAGAAATGTGGAGCAATCTCATTTCTCCCAGACAATCTTCTACACAAACAGACACACTATCAAACACATCTTCCCTCATCGCATGATCCAAAACCTGAAACTCTAGATATAGAACCTCTGAACACCTCTAATCATCATATCCAAACTACACATAATATCTTCAACCATGAAGAAATTTTGAGCACAACACCGAACACACCTTTGTCACACTACACACTCTTTTATTCAAATTTTCTCACAATCACTTGGAAACCAAGTGAATTGGATGCATCAGCAACACCACAAACACCTTCTCAACATATCTACAACATCTGCAACACCAACAATCTCCACACTAGGGTTTGGCATCAATGTGACATCAAACCACAACACATCCACACTTGACACTGATGACAACACAACTAGCATTCTTCAACAATCTCCCCAACTATACTAGAGGTTAACATTAATGACAACACCAACAATATTCCAACAAATACTTGCAAGAAGGCTCACTACCTTAGAGAAAGATACAAAAGGACTTGTAGGACTAAATCCAACACAACTTTAGGAAAAATATACAAAGGACCTAATGAGATTCACTATCTCAAAGCAAGATACAAAGATTTAGATAAATGTTACAATGCTTATCAAAATAACACTCTGTTGACTGAGGCATTATATCACAACTAATCTTTCCTTTCACTCACTTTAGCATTATCACTGTTAGATATTCAATACAATTTGCACACATGATTCTTTACACTTGTACACTACTCCATCTTGTTACATCCAAAATATTCTTGGATTTATATCCACTACAACAATTCAAAACTTCAATTAGGTTGGCCAAAAAAGGGATAAACAATGAAATCAACTGGTTGACCACCAAAACATAATGTGGTCCTATCCAGAAGATGGATAGGACCAAAAAAAACTTAAAATCTTTTTCCAATGTGATCCAAAAAAAATTACACGTAGGCACACATCAACCTAAGTCAGCATCAAGGAAACGTGTGTTGGAAGAATAAAGAAGGTGACCTTCGAGTTTGTTATTGATCCCAACATTGGTTGGTAACTAGCTAAGTAAACTACGTGTCTATGTTGATCTGGTATTTTGGTCTAGAAACCCTCTCAGTAAAAGGAAACTCTATGATTTTTTGATATAATGCTCAGGAGTGTCAGTTACAGGTATAAACGATCTTTCAACTATCTTTATTGATCCGGTTGTGTAATCCAAGTGATAGAAGTTTGGTATTCTTTTGGCCGGCATGGTTGAGAATTGTTTGTACTTTGTGTGTTCCTCCGACCTAATGTATGGATGACACATTTTGTTCTGGGTACCAAAAGGAATTTTGTATTGGGCTAACAAGTCATTTTGATTTTTTTGTGCTCACATATAATTAGGCTAACCTAATTGATGATGAAAGACATGACTGTGTATATATGTGTGTGTATGATGGATAGAAGAATAGAGAGGGATATAGAAAATGTATGTGAGTGATGTGAAAAATGAAATAGTACAAAGTGATTGATAATGATTGTATATCTGAAACCAGAGAAAAATTTTGGTGTTTTCAGAGCTTAACCGAAACTAATTTCTGCACTTTGTAGGTGCACTTCACCAGTTCACTTTTGGTAGTGAGTTATACCTCTTTTTGTATCTTGGTTGTAAGCAATCTTTTGTATTCAAGCTGTGAGCCTTTCAAGGATAGTGTGTCCTAGTAGTGAGCCCTGTAATATCTTATGACTGGTTATAATATATTGTGAGCTAATCCTCACCATGGTTTTTCCCACTTTGGGTTTTCCACGTAAAAATCCTGGTGTCAATGTGTTATGAGTCCTTTTATGTTTTGGTTCACTTTTGTAGTAGCTAGATGAGGATTGTTAATTGGATGGTTAATAATTACTTTTGTTAGCAAAATATTGATTCACCACCCCCTCTCAATATTTAGTGTATTCAACAATTGGTATCAAAGCTTGGCTCCTCTAAAAAGGTCTTACAGCTTGAAGGTCCCGAAATTTGAATACATGGATAACAAAAGCTATCTTTCTCCTCTGAAAGAAAACTTTGTATCTGAGGAAATCAATGCTACTCTTGAAGAATTGGATAAAAGAGAAGATGAGAAGGAAACTCTGAAAGGAAACCTAAAGGAAGCAAATGAATGTATCAGGAAGCTAAGAGAGTAGATCAAAAAGTTCAAGGAGAGGCATAGGGAAGTTAGTGATCAATTGAAAAAGGCTAATGAACACACTACCAAATTGAAGGTGCAAGTGGAAGAGAAGAAATGGATTGATGAATGTCAGAAGGATGAGGTTCAAAATAAAATTGATGAATGTACAAATCTCTAACAAGAAGTGGTAACCCTAAGAGCTTATCTAGAAAAAGCAAAAGCTCATGAAGAAATATTCAAAACTAGCTCTACAAGGCTTGATGAGTTGATTACTTCTCAGAAACCTTCTAGGGATAAAAGTGGTCTAGGACTTGAAGAAGGACAAAGCTCAAAGAAAAAACCTATTTCCAAAAGAGTGGACAATTAGTCAAGGCAATATTCATCAAATCAAGAACCAAAGGAGCAATGTCAGAAGGATTCTTATCTGATAGCCTAATTCTCAAAGGTACCCATCTTTTAATGGCTTTTGTTTCTCATGCAATAAATTCAATCATAGAGAAATAGAATGTAAAAGTAGGATGAACCAAAATAGAATGAGTCATGTTGGATTCTTTACTATACAATTCTATGTTTGCAATAAGTTTGGACATAGAGCTACCAAATGTAGAACCAAATAATGATGAATAGATTTAATACTGGTACAAGGATTCAGTCTTTTCAAGGCTACTATTACACATGCAATATCTTTGGACACAAGGCTAATCAATGTAGATCAAGGATTATTTGAAATCATTTTGGTTAAAGATATGTTGTGTGCTATACCTGCAACAAACCAGGACATATCTCAAAATTTTGTAGAAGAAAAATTGGGAAGAAACCTAATCTAGAACAAAAGAACAAGTCTGTGAAAAAAGTAGATCCTGTCGAAGTAAGGAAATAAAAGCAAAAAATTTGGAAGAAGAAGGAAGAACCTAAGAAAAAGGATGAATAAAATACTCTTGTATCTACATCCAGTGTAGATACATCTTCCAAGAACTAAACCCAGTAATTGTTTTAGGGGGGGCAGTTACAGAAAAATCTAAAAAGCCCTCGATATTTGAGGTGTCAAGTGATGACACAAGGATATGTGAATTGCAGAAATTTTCTTGGTTTACAATGTGTTTCATAAAGTGGTTAGCAGCTTTAAAGTTGAAAAGCAATAAATGTGAATTAGGGAAAAAAATTGTAATCAATAAAGCAAGAGACTAAGTTAAGGAAAAGCACATTTTCATAATTTGGAAGCAGTGCAAGATGAAGTAAGTTTAAAGGTGATTCAAAGCATCGTACATTGAAACCCTAGTTTCCTTCAAGTAGAAAAGGTATTCTTTGTTATCTGAATTATGTGGATTTTAAAGTTGAAGGAAATTTTGTTAAGATTATTCAAGATTGTTTGGGGAATATGGCCACTCCTACTATTGTGGAAATCTCTAAGAGACCCCAACCTAGATTTAGAAGATGTTCATGGAAAGTGTATGAAAATGACCCCATGGGTGCACTCTCTCACATTCCAAGCCATGTGTGACCCACCAAATACCCAAGAACAAATATTCATGGGAAGTTAGAATAATTCAATCACCAAGAGTTGAAGGATTTGTGGGAAAATGAGTTGAGTGGAGATGATCTACTACTCAAGGCAGAATATGAAAACCTAGTTTGAATGAAGTTGAACATTTGGAACTAGTTTCCAAACTTTTCTAGTGAGATTGAGGAGAATTTTGTCATAATGGCCCTCAGTAGTGTTTATAGAAAATTTATGTGGGAAAATGAACCAGGGGTTATCAACAAGGAAGCAATTTGAGCTATGACTAGTCTTTGTGATACTAGTACCATTCCAGTTCTAAAGACAGTGAAAAATGATAAAGTCATAAGGCTAACTGGTGCTAAGTTTGACAGAAGAGATTTAACTACAAAGTCTATTGTAAACCCTTATGTCAAGTATGTTGCCATCATGATTGGGTAGAAAATCTATTTCACCAATCGAGTAAATTCAGTATCGGCTACGACAATTCACACTGCTTATGAAATGGTGGTGAATGGAAAGAATTTTGATCTTTGTGAGTTGCTTAAGTTGCAACTTATGGAGAACCTGAGTATGACAAAGGTGAAGTAGAATGTTTTTAAATTTGACACTTTAGTTGTCTGTTTATTATTCTATTTCTAGGAGTTACTAGAAGAAAAGGCATAGTATGGGACAACACCAGGCCAGTTGCTCGTCATATTTTTTACCATCTATGCATTCTAGGAGATTTTAGGGAACAAAACAATGCCCTAACTGCTTTCTTTACATTATTTCAGAATGAAATGCATGAAAGAGAATGAATTCCAAGGATTTTGGTGAAGAAGTATGAGAAGGAGATAACATTTCTTGTATCTACAGATGAATGCATCATTGAGGTTGTAGAACCCAGAATTCGATGGATTGAACCTCTGGGATATGAGATTGAAGAACGAATGGCAAAGAGATACATTGAGATCCCGTTGGATAGTCCTAAGAACCCCTTGCTTCCTAGGAATGGTACATGTGAGGAGAAATCTATTGAAATACATCTAGAGGCTACTGCATCTAAAAGAAGAAAGAAGGTTGAAGCTTTCTTCCAAGGTCAAACATAGTCTAAGGATGATATAGAATAGTTGAAGGAGGCTCTTGATGAAAGGAAAGCCAAATCTGTTGAACATCCCTTTGGACCTAGAAAATCAGGAAGACTATCTTTCAGTGCTACACCAGTACCTATCTCTAGCACTGCCACCTCCAGTGTTGCTAATATTGAGAAAGGAAAGAAGAAGGAACAAAGTGTTCCTACATCTATTGATATTGTTGCCCCTACGGGTCCCAGTACCAAGGCATCTAAGAAGGACATACCTCCTATTGCACCATCTTCTACTTCAAGGAGAAGAAGAGTGAAACAAAAGGCTGACAGGAAAAAAAGTTTTTGAGGAAGAAATTGAACTTGGCTTAGAAGGAGAGCAACAGTTGAAAAGAAACAAAAAGGGTAGTACCTCCAGTGAAGAAGCCAAAACCATAGTTATTCTCTATAGATGAGGAGTTAGAGGAAGAGGAGGATACTTTTCGAATCCATGTACATACAAAGAAGAATGAAGAAGGATCATTTGATCCTATGGAGGACATGCCTGGATCTCCTCTGATAAGTGATCAACCACCCTTAGATCTAGGAGGCTTGGTTAACAATATGATTGATAATAACCTTATTCCAACTGTTGAGCTATATGATAAGGTTAATGATGAAGGAAAAGAAACTATCATAAATGCATTTGTTCAATACATAGTCATTTGTAATATAAACATGGATACCATACAATCCAAAGTTACTAAAAAATTGTGGAAAGAGTTAGTACTTAGAAGGTGAGAGGCTTTAAATGTTGAAGACAAGATGACAAGTGAAGCCTTAAAATCCATCAGTTCCACTTTTTCGGAGATAGAAGCTACAAATCTACTAAAATAATGTTCTACATTGTTTAGAGTCAAGCAGAGAGTTATAATGTTAATGACTAAGGAAGATGATTATATGGAAAAAGTGAGGAAAGATACTCAAGATGTAATCAGGCAATTAGCAAGGAGCTATGGGGCAAGAACCAATTCTTCTTCTCACACTACTTAGGAATAGGAACATGCTACTGTTGCAAAAGTAATGGATAATCCAGACTTGGAGACTGTTGATGAAGCAGTTGGTGCTTCAGAGACCCCTTCCCCTCTGACTGACATAGAAGAAACCACCAGAAAAAGGTATGATGATCAACATAAAGATCATTCCAATGATAACAGAGAAGAACATCAAGAATCTACCGGAAATAGGGAAGACAAAAACAAAGATGAGAGCGAAGGGAGTAAGGACAAAAAGAAGAATAATGACAAGGATGGTGAGGATAGAAGGGAGAAAGAAAATAGAGATAAGTCCTCTAGAAATTCATCCGAAGAAGAAGAAGAAAAGGAAAAGGAAAAATAAGAAGAAGAAAAGGAAAAAAAAAAGAAAGAGGAATACAAGGAAGCCATTCTAGCTGAGAAGAGAAAAGGAGAAATTTCCAAAGGCCCTGAACCATCAAATCCATCCAAAGAATCATCTAGAAGTACTCCTAAAGGTCTTTCAAGGAAAACTATATTCCAACCTATGCTTCCACCTCAGCTAGTCAAATTGCCATCACACCCAAGTTATGTGAACTTGACAAAGATTAGTGCTAGTGACAAAACAAAACTAAGTGGCACTTTTCTTAGCTCTATCACACAAGAAGCTATGGAGTCTTATCAAAAGGGAAATGAATTGATAAATGAAGCCATCAAAGCTTTATAGGAGACAGCCCCTAGTGTTACATCAAATAACTCTTTAGCTCCGATTGAAAATTTGAGGCTTATAGTTGATTTAGTTAAAGAGTACACATCTAATTTCAAGGTTTAGATTGCAAAAAAAATGGAGTTGAGTCTGCTAGAGAAAAGACTACTATTTTTGCAAGACAAGTGTACAATTGCACATGAAAAGGATTTGTAAACCTTGAAAGAGGTAAGAGAATGTGACAAGGAAGCCTAACTGTTGTTTGTTTACTACATGAAGTGGTCAAATGCCACTCGAGCTATCAAGGACTTAATGGACTCAATTGAGTCTCAACTTATAGATGCTTCCATAGATTATAAGATTGCAGATGATAGAAACTATGTTAGGTGGGTTTCTATTGTAGATCTTCAGAGTAAATTTTTCATCTTGTAGAGGCAGAAGGAAGATGCTATGAGACAATATGCCCAACTTGGAGACCTAGTTATGTCCAAACATGTCTCTATATCAAATGTATTGATGGAAGCAGAAAAATTTGAGAAGATGAACATTGCTCCATCCACTCTCGAAGAAGGAGAAGAATGTCTGACAGAATTAGAATCTCTACATAAAACTCTTTTTTGGGGAAAAAGGAGTTTGGGATGATGGAAAGCCAGCTTGGGAAGCAATTCTCAAGGAGTTATAGGGTGCTCCTAGTTCCTGATTTGAAAAAAAAAAAATCTTTTCTTGATCCTTTGTCCTTGATGTCAAAGGGGGAGAAGAGGAGAAGAGGAGAAGAATATGTATCAAGAATGTTATGTTATGTGTTTGTACATATGTTAGGAGGAGTTGAGCATAAAATTTTGTTTTGAAGCATGTCTCATTTTTGTCACATGTTTCCATCAATGACAAAGGGGGAGATTGTTGGAAGAATGAAGAAGGTGACCTCCGGGTTTTTTGTCATTGATGCCAACATTACTTGGTAACTGGCTGAGTAAACTACATGTGTATGTTGAACTGGTATTTTGGTCTGAAAATCCTCTTAGTAAAAGGAAACTCTATGATTTTTTGATATGTTGCTCAGGAATGTCAGTTACAGGTATAAACGAGCTTTCAGTTATCTTTGTTGATTCAGTTGTGTAATCCAAGTGACAGAAGTTTGGTATTCTTTTGGCAGACATGGTTGAGAATTGTTTGTACTTTTTGTGTTCCTTATTAGGTCCAGGCTGGCCTAATGTATGGATGACACATTTTTTTCTAGGTGCCAAAAGGAATTTTGTATTGGTTTGACAAGTCATTTTGAATTTTGTGTGCTCACATTCAATTAGGCCGACCTAATTGATGATGGAAGACATGAATGTGTATATATGTGTGTGTATGATGGATAGAAGAATAGAGAGAGATATAAAAAATGTATGCAAACAATGTGACAAATGAAATAGTGTGAAGTGACTGATAATGATTGTATATTTGTAACCAAAGCAAAATTTTGGTGTTTTCAGAGCTTAATCGGGACTAATTTCTACACTTTGTAGGTGCACTTCACCAGTTCACTTTTGGAAGTGAGCCATACCTCTTTTTGTATCTTGGTTGTAAGCCATCTTTTATAGTCAAGCTATGATCCTTTCAAGGACAGTGAATCCTGGCAGTGAGCCCTATAATATCTTATGACCAGCTATAATATATTGTGAGCTAATCCTCACCATGGTTTTTCTGACTTTGGGTTTTCCACTTAAAAATCCTGGTGTCAATGTATTATGATCTCTTTTATGTTTTGGCTCAATTTTTCAGCTAGATTTGGATTGTTAATTGGATGGTTAATAATTAACTTTGTTAGTAGAATACTAATGCAAACCCCCCCTCAATATTCAATGTATTCAACAACATGTGGATGAAATGTTGAAGTGCATAACCAGTTGGCCCATAAACATACTTATTGAATTAACTTGATGCAATCACAAGAAAGATAGGTCAAGACCCAAATCTATCATAACACATATTCCATTGCTGGTACAATCCCCAAGCACATGGCGCAAGCAAATGAACAAGCCCTGTTGACCAGATATCTAAAAAAATCCCAGAAATCCAACTCAAGACATAATTCTACACCAAAGTAGCCAATTAGCAACATGTGGATCACATGGGGATGTTCCCTAAACATCCAAAAAACACTTTCATACACTTCGTCCATACATCCATGCCATCAACAACCACCACAGATCAAATAGGTACATAATACTTCATTCAAGAAGCACATAATACATAGCCAAATGATGTAGCATTAGTAGAACAACTTGTGGATCACTTAAACATTGCACAAATGTTGAGAGAACATTCACCAAGCTACATGTCAGAGACATCAATATGGAGAAATGAGAAGCATTTCTCGAACTAGTCTAGACAACCAACAACACTGCCACCCTTTTGCAATTCACAAATCCTCGACAACATAGGTGACCTAAAAAGATAGGATTTCAACATCCACAAAACACTGAAATTGAATACCAAATCGCAAGACCAAAGTAGTAGAGGAATGCAGAGCATTCTACCAAATAGAATTTAATGTAGCTTTCTGAACTAGAAACACTTAAGCAACTTGCAGAGGCCAAAACTTCCTTTTAGTAACACATACCTCATTGAGAACATCAAGAGAGAGCATAAGGCATATTGTATGCCTTCAAAAACATCTCTCCACTATTAGTCATGCTTCTAATTGTTATGTGACTTTTTCCCCAAAAAGAAAAATTATGAAAAAAAACCCTTTAAAATTAAAGGGAGAATAAAGGATATTATGATCCTTTGATTAAATGAGATATTAATAAAGCATATGTGTGAAAGCTCTTTTAAGGAGGTGGAAACATAATTATTTATTGAAATAATTATTAAATGGAAATCTCATGAAAGGGTGTGATGGTTTGGAAAACCACCCCTTAAAGTTTATATAAAGCATTTATGTGAGACTTGGAAAAGAAGGAGGAAAAAAAATATTCAAGAGGAAAATCAAGTGGAGCACATTGCGGGAATAGGGTTCAGGTTAGCAGGTTGTGAGTAGGACGGAGAAGGGGCACTCCTACAGTGGGTGTCCAACCTGGGGTACAAGTGTGTGCACTTAGGACGGTCCTGGCCAGGGCATGGTTTTGTGGCATGAGTGTTGAGCATTGTTCCAGTGGAACCAGCACTCATGTAGAGCAGCAAAGTTTGCTTTCCTCCCAGACTGCTCATAGACGGAAGAGGTTGAACCAGGGACCATTCCAGCAATATTTGGGGATTTCTTCTGCACATTTCCAAAGATAAGTATTAAAGCTTAATAAATTGTATGAGCAATAAAGTTTTTAAATATTTTATTTTATTGAATTAATAATTTATTGATGGCATGCTTGAATGTATTGAGTGAAATTATTGATCAATTTATTTAATTTCAAAGTCTTTACTTGAACTATAAATATTATATTAAAATTTGTGCATAAAAGTTTTGAGATTAATCTGTGGAAACAATTTAAATCATTGCATTTTTATATTTGGGAATTAGTTTCATTTCATTTGGTATCAGAGCCTGTATAGATCCTAATAGTAATATTATTTTGTTACATTTATTTTTTTTACAAAATATATATATATATATAAATATAATAATAATTTAAATTAATTTATACATCAATTTAAATTCATGACTATTTATTATCCTCAAAGTTTAAATAGAAAAATGGAATAACTAATAGAGATAAATCAATTTTAGGGTTCCCATAAAATATCCACCTTTCACTAAATGGTTAAAAAACTTTCACCCCTTTTGATTATTGGATTCATAAATTGATTCTCACTGGAAATCAATTTAAATTTAACATTTACCAAATAGACATAGTAAAATTCTTTTAACTCCTTCAACAAACTAATTATGAACAAAAATTTAGTAGATTAAATTTACTTTGAAATTTTGCCGTAGAAAGTTAGAACCACTTTAAATTTACTTTAAAAACCAGTGTTGAAGTTCTCATTTCCTATGAAATCTATGAACATTCGGTGGAAAGTTGTAATTCCTTTTTACTTGCAATAAACGAAACATTTTGTTTTTTCAGTTGAACGTGCATTTGAGTTAGGGTAGTGTAGATTGATGCTTTTTTCTGGAAAGGCTGAACTAAAAGTGTGATATTGGCAATAACCTATTAGCTTATTTTATGAGGTTGAAGGCGTTTCTTAAAGTAGTCCCATACAGTGCTCATTATAGGTTCTCGTGTGTAAATTATATCACCAATTTTATAGCGTTTGATCTCCTTGCACAACGACATAACCTGATTGTCAGCCATTGCAAATAGGAGAAAATATTGGACATTTTTTAATTAGAATTGTAGTGTCTTTATATCATAATTAAATCTAGGTATTGAATCACTCTCATTCGATAACCATGTTGTTCAAGCGATTCCTAGAGCCGTTTTCTGACAAATATCCAACAGTCAATTTTCAGCTTGCGTATGAAGGTGGATAAGAACTACCTGCAATATTTGTCTCTCTACAATGGTGCTTGCAACATATCTAGAAGAAAATATACCCGTCTATTCCAACACCTAATAAAAGTGAACCTTACACATATCTAATATACCTCTCATAACCATAAGAACACCTCGAATGACCATTGTAATTTGCTTTAGGAGCTCAACCAAGCCTCATTGATTTCCTATATGCAGTCCTAGCATAACGTGGAGTTCCATCAACATCAAAATCCAATCGAGTTATTGAATGCATCAAGCTTAGTTTTGCATACTTAAAAATATTATCCAAAGATGAATTAGATGTTCTGACCCAAATACTACCCATAAGGATGTTTTGCTTCATCAGTATAGATTTTTACTAGTTCCAGATGTTGATTATAGTTATCCCTATGATACGGAAGGTTCCTTGACAATGTTGGCTAATTTCTTAAGTATTGGTCCTTGATCTTGATCTTGATCTTTCTCTATTTCAATCAGTATGAGTTCTCTTCTACAAGCAATTAGGATTTAATTAATATTTTTTCAATCATTTTGGAGGGTCTCTAATATTAGAGTGGGTTAGAAGGGAATTCATAAGTGCATTCTATTGGACTTATATAGTATACATCCAACATACTTGGATTTCTTATTCTAGAGTATTGAATCCAAAAGTGAATCAATACGAATATTTTTTTCAAATTTATGAAAGAAATATTATGCTTTCAATCTATCTTAAAAAAAATTACTCTTATTCACTTATAATTCCCCTTGACCAAAGATAGGTCAGATTTCATCAACATCTTAGGATCCTATAATATACTAGGTAAAGTTTGTCATATGTAATGAGATCTTAGAGAACATAACATGTCTAATAATTTTCAAAGGAAAACTATTTTAAAAGGAAACATCATTTCTATGAATATCTAAGAATAATTTGACTAAAGATTATGAAATAATATTCATTGAGTTGTGAATTAGTAAAACCACCTTTTTGTCTTTGCTTTGAACATTATATGATTCTTGAACTTCTTCATTTCTTCAAACAAGTAGCATACCTACCTATTCAATTATGATCGTGTCTATCAATAAGTATTTTGGATGAAAATGTTGGATAACTTGATTTCATATTTGAAACTATAAAAAAATTATTTTATGCATATTTGTCCAACAGTCAAGGTACTTAAACCTTTGATCCCTTTTTGTGGCACTAACCACATGCCATTTTTTTTAAATAATAATGGTTTTGATAAACCATATGGACTATGTAGATCATGAGGTCTCTAGAAGAAACGAGGTTCCAACTTATTATCTTGCTTACATACAAATTTACCCCATCTTGGTGATGATGAAAATGATTTATTTATTTTTTTGGATTGATATTAAATGGATATTCTTTGGCGCTTGCATTATGACAATTCGATCATATTCCTCTTGAGAGTAATTTTGATAGATATGTTGTCAAAAGCTTAAATGATTGAAATCATCATACATCAATTCAAAGTATGATACTCAGAGCATCATAATTTCAAAAAAAATAAATTGATCCTTTACTTCCTTATAAGAATGACCTTGATGATTCACTCATGTAATTCTAATAATTTAATAATTCATGAAGCTCTAGACCAATTAATACATCACAACATTTCAAACACTTCAGAAGTATTGAATTCAAATTTGTTCATATTTCTAGTCTTTGAAGTTGTCTTTGAAATAGTATTTGTAATGGTGAGGTTCATCTACCCATACTAATTTTTATTTGGTTAAGAATGTATTTGAGAAAGTGATTTTACTATGCCTATTATTTCTATAAAAAAAAAAGGGTGACACCTATATTTTATCACTTAAGTCTAATATAGTTTACATTGTGGGCCCATAACCCATAGGTCCTTAGATTCATGTTTTAAATTTGGAGAAACAATAATATGTTTAGAATAAATTGTTGAGAATAACATATTTATAGGATATAAAATCATAGGTGAGTTTTCTCTACATCTTGAACCTTGAAAATATTTTGTTGTTTAAATACATTGGTTGGAATGGAATAATGTTTTATGATTAAACATGGGTAATTGCTTATGATTGGTTTTAGAGATGCAATAAAATACTAGATAGGGAATAAATAAATCAAAGATAGAGATTGTCAAACAAGCATGTGATTTTTTCATATATAGGGGTATAATTTATATATTTTATAGGAGAAATTTATGAATAAATGTGCATAAAAAACCTTAACAAGTTAGAATTCATTTATAGAGATCTCAAGCCTAATCATATTTTGGTAGATAATAGTATCCTAGTCATATTGACAAATATTGGATTGCTTTGTGGATAAAACATGAGAAGTGTGACAAAAGGATTTTGTATGATTTATTGGGATCACTAATATAGAGATTTATTGTGATGAACCTCCTTACATGAAGGAAAACATAACAGAAAGAAATTATTGAATGAATTTTGTTGCTTTCTTTAAACAAAATTGCCTCTATTCATTATTTGGAGGTCCCAATGGCCTTGTCGAGTCTCATATCATAGGACATGAGTCTATGCAAATCATCACTATTCTAGTCAAATTATCATTTTAACCAATATTTTCTCTTGTGTTAACAGTGAAGGAAATATTAGACCTAATGTTTTTCTATGAAAGTACTCAATGTATGATAATAGTTTACTATCATTGTTAAGATACCTAGAAAGATTACCATGCTTTATTTTATTGTACCTTGTTATTGGACTTGATCAACCCAATAACTTTGTGCATATATTGAAAGATATGAAATTTTTTTAGGGATACTTTTTAATTGTTTTCCATTCAATTATACTTGACATATAGGAAAAGAGGATACTCATGTAGTCCGGAATGCATGATTATCATCTTAGAATATATTTTAAGTATATCAATTATATAGTTCATGAATGAGTACTACATAGTATGGGATATGTATGTCGTTTCACTAGATATATGTTATGTCAACACATTATTTAATAATTTTATAGATTTAATGTTAAAGTTACATATATAAGATTTAAAATATCTATATTAAAGAAAATTGGTAACATGAGAGAAAATTGATAAGGTTGAAATATATGTGAGTAAACGCATAGACTACCATTAGTTTCTTTGATTGTAAATTCCTAATATTTATGTATGTACAACTCTTGTCATTGGAAAAATAAATAAATAAATGCTTTCTTGTAATTACTTAACTTAAAACACAATTAAAAACAACAGAGATATCTATGAATTAAGAGAAGAAAAGGAAATAGATGAAGTAAATATATATACAATATTATGAAGAATAGTTATATTCAATATCAGTTTCTTCAGTTATTGATTATGTCTTTGTTGAGTTGTGATGTAGATGCTTCACATGCGCTACTGAGGACAGCAGCTAATTTATAAGGGGAGAATTGTTATGTGACTTTTTCCCCAAGAAGAAAAATTATGAAAAAAAACCCTTTAAAATTAAAGGGAGAATAAAGGATATTATGATCCTTTGATTAAATGAGATAGTAATAAAGCATATGTGTGAAAGCTCTTTTAAGGAGGTGGAAACGTAATTATTTATTGAAATAATTATTAAATGGCAATCTCATGAAAGGGTGTGATGGTTTGGAAAACCACCCCTTAAAGTTTATATAAAGCATTTATGTGAGACTTGGAAAAGAAGGGGGAAAAAAAATATTCAAGTGGAGCACATTGTGGGAATAGGGTTCAGGTTAGCAGGTTGTGAGTAGGACAGAGAAGGGGCACTCCTACAGTGGGTGTCCAACCTGGGGTACAAGTGTGTGCACTCAGGACGGTCCTGGCCAGGGCGTGGTTTTGTGGCATGAGTGTTGAGCATTGTTCCAATGGAACCAGCACTCATGTAGAGCAGCAAAGTTTGCTTTCCTCCCAGACTGCTCACAGATGGAAGAGGCTGAACCAGGGACCATTCCAACAATATTTGGGGATTTCTTCTGCACATTTCCAAAGATAAGTATTAAAGCTTAATAAATTGTATGAGCAATAAAGTTTTTAAATATTTTATTTTATTGAATTAATAATTTATTGATGGCATGCTTGAATGTATTGAGTGAAATTATTGATCAATTTATTTAATTTCAAAGTCTTTACTTGAACTATAAATATTATATTAAAATTTGTGCATAAAAGTTTTGGGATTAATCTGTGGAAACAATTTAAATCATTGCATTTTTATATTTGGGAATTAGTTTCATTTCACTAATCCTCATCTTAATGCTTCTAATCCTCATTTGAATATATCATTATGGAATCAACTCTACTGATAATAATAATACATTATATGAACTTCAACAACCCTTCTTTAATAAGGCATGACATCCAACCATGAACTTTATCAATTCTTCTATGATAAGGCATGACATCCAACCATGAACTTAAAACATTCTTCTTTGATAAGGCATGACATCTAATCGTGAGCTTCATCATCAATGTTAGCCCAAACTAAATATAAAAATGGAAACCAATGCCAAAGACTAACAACTTACTACTTAAGTGCTAACATCAATGACAACAAACAATCAGTGTTGGGTGTGTGCAAGAAGTTGAGTCCACTTTTTGGCCAAAAAGTGGAAGTGTTTTCCCTGATTTTCAGTATTTAACACATTTGACCTTAAAATTTGAAGCACTTAGAAATGAAATTTTTTAAAAAGTCACTAATCATAAAATGTAGTACTCGGAGTCTAGTTTCCAAATATGTAATTTATTTCAATACCCAGATTGTACAAATTGAGTTTTAATAGGCATTTCTAAAAACCACTGTTTAAAAGTCATTTTTTTTTACCATACCATGCACGTGTAAGACATCCATATTTTGACTTAAATTATCGTATTTTTCATCCTTTTGGGAAAAGTTTTATGACTCACTGAAGCTTGCTCTTGATATTTTTTTGTAATTTTTTATTGAATATTTTTTTTTGTTAATTTTTTATTAGGCAAATTTGTTGTTTTGAAAAATCGTCATGTACAACATGCATAAGATGACCTAAACTTATCATTTTTTATTTTTTTTTAAATTGAAAAGAATTGTCTGAAGTTTGTTCTCGTGCAATCTGTTTGTCAAAATGTTATGTTGATCAAAAGTTATTAAAATAGTAAAAAACCTTGATATTTAAAGTTTATGGACCAATTTTATTAAATTAATTGAAAAATAGAAAAAATAATTCAATTGCAAAACAAATTACATATTTAGAATCTGCATTGTTTCATCTAAAATGGGTTTTAATTTCATCAAAATTTTTGCAAAAAAAGCCATATGTCCAAAGTCAGTATTTTTCTTTGACATTGTTAGGGCCTTCAACTTGTAGGTCAAACCAGGTTGAAGGCCTAGGTTCGGACTTCCAATGATTTTCCCAAACCAAAAACCTTGGCAAAAACCCGCCCATGATGCAAAACAAAATTCAAATTTAAAAAAATGAGATCTCGTTTATTAATAAACGGGATCCCGTGCTATAATCGGGATCCCATTCCCATCCAACAGTTTTTTGACCGTTGTAAATGGAACGGGATCCCATTTCATAAGCGGGATCCTGTTACCTTTACAACAGCTCCGACATTCAATGTCGGTGAACGGGATCCCGATTATAGAACGGGATCCCGCTTATTAATAAACAGGGTCCCGTTTTATAATCAAGATCTCGTTTTATAATAAGTGGGATCCCGTTTATTTTATTTAAAAACATTGTGCAAAATTACTATGAAGTCTGCAACTTTACAACTTCATATGTACGGCCAAGAGCACTAAAAATGAATTATTTTTCATAAGTTATTGTATTTATAGGTGGTGAATTTGATTTTTGGTTGATTTTATCAAAGGGAGCATCATTTACACCATTTTTGAAGTGAATTGGATTGAATATTTTGAAGTATTTCACTATTAACATTCATTTGTGCTTGAGAATTTTATAATTATGGGAGATAAATTTCGTAATAAGAGAAGAAAGACATTGACTCCTCAAGAAGTTGAAGCAAATAG
>VDFB02154281.1:0-43433 GCA_007258455.2 Sequoia sempervirens | reverse complement strand
TTGCTAACTAAATTTTGCAAAACAAACATCAAGATAAACTTTATGAATTTTAACTATTCTTTTAACATATTGATTTCAATTCACTATAATTTAAACATTGAAACTAAAGTTTAAATATATACTTATTTCCATACAAAGCAAATAAAATTTAAAACATTTAAGCAATGAAAATGAATTTTTTTGAGCTTGAAATTACCTAGTTTTCAAAATCAAAATGATTTGTTCGATTCCAATTTAGGGTTTTAACAATTTCTTTGTTCCAATTCAATTTAGGGTTTCAATTTTAAACAATTAGGGTTTTTAATGCAATTTTTTCGTTTCAATTCAAACTAGGGTTTTCAAATTCAATTTTTTTCATTTGATTTGGATTCAGGGTTTCAAAAAGCTTGATTTGGATTTGTAAATGCAATGTTTTTATTTCATTTCATTTCTAGGGTTTTGAATGCAAATTTTTTGTTTTGTTTCAATTAGGGTTTCAAATTCAATTTTTTTGGGTTTAATCAACAATTTAAGCTTCTTAAAAGCTAAATTTTGTTTTTCTAAACACAATTTATAGTTCATTTTTTCATTTTTATTAAAACCTTCGTGTTTCATTGCATTTTTTTCATCTATTTTTACAATTATTCATTTTACTATAACAGCTTTTAAAAATACTTAAACGGAAATAAATTAAAAAAAACATGCTAAATTCATTTATGTTCTTCAAATTTTCAATTCAAAATAAAAAAATGCAAAAAAATGGCCATGTAGGGGGGTACCTGTAGCTGATTGTGGGGGTCGCTGTCGCCAATACTCGGGGTCCCGTCTGCTGTGCAGTGAAATGTGTTTTTTTTGTTAAATAAATAGCAATATAAAACGGGATCCTGATTTCTACAAAACGGGATCCCAATTTATAGAAATCGGGATCCCGTTTTTTAGTAATTAGGATCCTATTTCGTGAGAATCAGGATCCCGTGCCTTTTCCATCAGTTCGAAATCCAATGGGAAATGGGATCCCGATTTTTAAAAAGCGGGATCCCGTTTCGTCTCAAGCTTGGGATCCCGAACCATAACGGGATCCCGATTTTTAAAAATCGGGATCCTGTTTATTAAAATCGAGATCCCGTTTCCTCAATGCCATTTTCAATTTTTTGGTTAAGGCAAAAACTTCCACGTTTTGTGGACTCAACTTTGTGCACTTACCCTGACATTCACATCAATGAAAACAACTGTCGATGATCTCCTCAAGTGTTGACATTAATTACAACAACTTCCAACAATATCCCCCTTTGGCATTGATGGAAACACACATTGCTCACTCTCCCCCTTTGACATCAAGGACAAAGGGTCATACACTCCTGCACAAAGCAATAAGACATTCTCTGATTTTAGGAACAAAGGGCGAAGGTCTACAATTTAAGTATCAACAAATATTCCCCTTTTGACCAACATCACATCTTCTTCAACTAGCTGTACATACATAATAACTGTATATAACATCTTCAAGACTCCCCCTTTCTACCAACTCCCCTAAGAGGTAGCACTCATCAATCCAAGAGTAAAGAATATGACATGAATTTTCTCCCCCTAGATAGATGCACCATTTATTCATCTAGTTAGAACATGGAGGGGAAATAACCCCTAACTTCTTTCGTAGATACTCAAAAGTATCCTTTGAAAGTGCCTTAGTGAAAATGTTTACCCATTCTGACTTCATTTTCTGCAACCTTCTCTCTCATAAAGTGATACCAGATTGAGATGTGTTTAGTTCTTGAGTGCATTACCAGATTCTTAGAAATGTTAATTACACTTGTATTGTCACATAGTATAGGAATAGGTTCATCATAAACCACCTTCACATCCTTTAAATCTTGCTTCATCCAAAGCACCTGAGTACAACAAGATGTTGCAGCAATATATTCTACTTTTGTTTTGGACAAAGACATTGAATCCTACTTTTTACTAAACCATGAGACCAATCTATCTCCCAAAAAGAATGCACTTTCACTTGTACTTTTTCAATCATCAACTCAACCTACCCAATCAATATCAGTATAGGCACTTAAAGAGAAATTTTGATCCTTTTTATACCATAGGCCATAATCTGGAGTACCCTTCAAGTATCTGAAGATTATTTTCACATTTTTCTCATGAGATTGCTTAGGGTTGGCTTGAAATCTCGCAACCAAACATACCACATACGTGATATTCAATCTAGAAGTAGTTAAATAAAACAAACATCTAATCATGAACTTGTAGAGAGACTGATCAAATTTTGAAGACTCGTTAGATTTTCTTAAGTGATAGCTTGTCACCATAGGAGTACCTAGTGGTTTGAAATCTTCCATCCCAAACTTCTTCAATATTTCCTTTACATGTTTGTATTGAGAAATAAAGATACCACTATATTGTTGAATAATTTGAAGTTCAAGGAAGAAGGATAATTCACTAATCATTGACATTTCAAATTCTTTATGCATTTCTTCTACAAACTTTTTACACATATCATCTCCACCAAAGATGATGTCATCAACATACACAACCACAATCAGCAACTTGTCTTCTTGAACCTTAATGTACATATTACTATCTACATTACCTTTCTTGAACCCTTGCTAAAATAGGTAATTATCCAATCTAGCATACCAAACTCTAGGAGCTTGTTGGAGACCATATAGAGCTTTCTTGATTCTGCAAACCATATTCAAATTCTTTGATAACTAAAATCCATCTAGTTTCTCAATATATACCTCTTCTTCTAGATCACCATTTAGGAAGGCTGACTTTCATCCATTTGATATACTTTGAAATTATTATGAGCAGCAAGAGCAAGAAACATCCTTCTAGCTTCCATTCTAGCTACAGGAGCAAATGCCTCCCCAAAATTAACACCTTCTACTAGTGAATATCCTTTGCAAACCAATTTGGCTTTATTCCTGGCCACTTCACCATCCTCATTCAGTTTGGTCTAGAACACCCATTTTGTTCCTATGACATTTTTATTAGTAAGTCTCTAAACTAATTCCCAAGTCTAATTATTTTCTATCTGATCAAGTTCTTCCTCTATTACCTTTATCCAATTGTCATCTTTGTTAGCATCAGAAAAGTTCTTGGGCTCAACTTTTGACAACAAACAGAGATTTACTTGCTCACTAGATCTTGCAAAATTTCTCCTAGTCAGCACACCTTCATCCTTATCTCCAATGATCTGATCCCCAAAGTGATTCTTCTACACATATTTTTCTAGAGTCTTCAAAGTTTTTACTGGTTCTAATTCCTTCTCTTCATTCTCTTCTATTTCTTCTTCTTCGTCTTCAATCCAAGGAAGCATACTAGATCTAGAAACTTCAGGTTCATGTGAGATCTGAAACAAGTCTTCATCTACTTTGACATTTCTACTTTTTATCATCTTCCCTAACCTCTTGTTGTAGCATCTATATGCCTTGTTTCTAGTAGAGTAACCAAGAAATATCCCTTCATCACACCTAGAATCAAATTTTTGAAGATCACCTTCATCTCTTCTGATGTAGCACCTACTACCAAAGATTCTAAAGTATCTGACAGTAGTAGGTCTTCCATACCATTTCTCATAAGGGGTATTAGTATTGTTGACTCTCAACTACACTCTATTAAGCAAATAGATAGCAGTTTGAACTACTTCCTTCCAATACATATCTGGAAGGTCAACATCTTTCATCATTGTTCTAGCTATTTCTTGCACTATTCTATTTTTCTTTCAACTACCCCATTTTGTTGAGGGGATCTAGGAGAAGGCAGATGTCTCATAATGCCATGATCTTTACAAAACTTTTCAAATCCATATGAAGTAAATTCATCTCCTATATCTGATCTTGAACATTTGATCCTAGCATCCATTTCATTCTTAAATTTTGCTTTAAAAATCTTAAACTTATCAAAAGCTTCTTATTTCTATTTTAAGAAAGTAACCCAAGTCATTCTAGTGTAATTATCTATAAGCAACATAAAGTACATTTGATCTGATTAGGATCTAGACTAATTGCGTAATTGAATGCTTAATTACAACAACTTAAAGGAATTACAAATTGATGCATACATTATTGAACTTATGCATTGAAAACTGAAACTTAAGGTGAAAAATCAAAACATGAGAGAGAAGGAGAGAAAAAGTGCAAACAATCTGATAACGGAGTTCGTCACAAATGTGACTACATCTCCGAGTCTGCTCCAATAGAGTGAGACCGATCCGATTAATCTCCAAAAAGGATTACAAATGCACCACGACCATTCTTCTAGCACTTCAGCAGCATAACGATACTCCGACGTACAAAAATGGTTCAAAGAACTCCTAAAAATCCCTTTTCGTATCACTTGACACCTATTTTCTTTGATTCACATAATTTTGAATCACATAACTTGGACCCTTAACTCACACCTAAACCCCTATTTTATACATGAACATGAGCCTAAAATGGCTTAACAAAATCATTAACTTCCTAACCCCCTTTTTTACAACTTGCAAAAAGACTCACTTGTCTTCTATGGCCTTTTAGTAAAGGAGGTTGAAGTGGGTTTTCAAGTAATTTTGGCTTTATAGGCCATTTGTTATGAATTCGGCCTCAAACATACAACAAAACAAACAGACTCCTCATATTTTCAAACATCCGTTGGTGGTCTAACGATTACAATTATTCTTAACACCCACGTGGTCGACGGTTCAAACCCCGCCGGCCACCTTTTAAAACCAATCCGCCGCAAACTCTAAACAAAATAAAAATGAGCTATATAACAGTTAAGAAAACTATCAGAGGTGCAACGGTAAACCGACAGGCTCCTATCTATAGGGTCACGGGTTCGAGCCCCTCAAAAACTTTTGTGAAACAAAACAACATCACCGACGGAACATGGAGGGTTGCAACTAAGCCACGTGTCACACTAGGAGGATGCCACGTGGAAAATGCTCATTCGCCGAGAATGACACATCATTGCTGACTTGACCGCTGACGAGGTCGATGACTTGTCTGCCAACTAAGATGCCACAATGTACGGATGGACACATGTCAACCTTTGATTGGTCAGTACAATCCAAATCAACTGCCACATGTTTCACTTAGATTCATCCAATTGTATTCCATACTATACGGATTGACTGATGACGTCACCTATTGTACCATCAAGTCAACCAAACTTTGACTGCCCATATCTCAAGCATACGATGTCAGATTTTGACGAAATGAACGTTGCCAGAATCGTATCGACGAGCTCTTCAACTTGACATAGCTTCCGTCAATTTCTGAGATGATCATTTTTTTCACTTCTTGGATGACCCCTTATGGCAGTTTGACCCAAGGTTTGACTGGCCATAACTTGTGCAAACGGACTCCTTTTTGCTCCGTTCAAGTTGGGCTGGAATCAGGACATTGAGATCTTTCTGATGATGTAGAAATCTAGAGTATTGGAGACACTTCAATTTTCACTAAAAAATATCCCTTGGATCAAGCCTCCCCACTGGAGAACTTTTGGACCTCCAAAAGTGGCATTTATTCAAACATTGAGAGAGGACTGGGCCTCCCCACTTGTCCTGTATCATCTTTACATCTGAATACCTAGCTCACAATCACAATAAAGACTGCAACAAATTTATTGAACATAAACATCATTCTATCACTTCCATAAGTATCTACATCAACTGTCGTAGCCACTAACCAACAAACATTGACTAGCATCAAGTTGAACAATAATGTAGAGATGAAGGAGAATAAATCAACAACACATCGATCCTTTACAACAGAAACATTTTTACCCAAGGGACCATCTATGCTTTCAATCATCATTCCCTCATGTTGTATTGTGGGTGCATCCTGCGACATCTGACCCTGGTTAGCTACTCCAAGTTCTTGTCTAGAACCACCTGTGCTGACAGACATAAGAGTCAAATCTTTACTTGTATTAATCACCCTCTTTAATTTCCCTGTGTTTGTAAAAGAACGATCAGTCTTAGTCTTGTGAGAATGTACAATATACTGAATGCCATCCTTAAACAAATGATAATGATTCTTTTCCCTGTAGAAAATTGCTTTCCAATCATATAGATAAGGGCTACCCAAAACTATCCCACAGATATCTAGTGGAACCACATCAAACTGTACTTCATCCACAAACTTACTAGTGATTGCAAATTTTAAAGTGCATTGTCTTGTTACTTGCAATTTACCATTCTCACAAATCCAGCCTAGTGGATAAGGTTTCTTATGCAATGTAGTTTTCAATCCCAAGCTTCTTACAAAATCTTCATAAATTAAGTTAACTTGAGAACCACTATCTATGAGTGCATCAATTTTAATGTTCTTAGCAACAACCCTTAAATGAAACAGCTCATTCCTTTTCTTATCTTCAGAGACATTATTAACTTTAGAAGTAGAAGCACAACTATCAAAGGAAACACTGGAATTAGGAGCTTTACCTTTCATACCCATAGTTGTTATCTTAGTTTCATCATCAGAATCGGAACCAAGATCCATAACAACATTTGTGGCTTTCTCCTTACCCTTTTGTTTCTGATTCTGTCTCTGAGCCCACTTAGGCTTCAATTCGGGATGCAACTTCCAATAGTGATCTTCATCATGACCCTTCCTGTCACAATGAGAGCAAGAAAGCTTGTCATCCTTCTTGACTATAGCTGCCTTCTTTCCTTTCCCTGTCTCTACAACTTTAGAAGATTTCTTAACAGAGTTATCATTATCAATGAATAAACCCTTTCCCCTTGACTCTAAGTGTGTAGCTTGAACAGACACTTCATCCAAATTACAAGGGTTCAATACCAAAATGGAATGTCTAAGATATGAATGAAGACCTCCTATGTACTTTAACAAAGTATCCTGGGTGTACAAAGGTACATTTAATGCAATAGCCTTCTTTCTGAATTCATGGGTGTACTCTTGGACAGTTTAACCTTTCCCATGCCTAAACATTTTCCAGTCCATCATTAACTGTTGCATATGTCCTAGGGGATAAAACCGCTTCTTAAGAGCATTAACAAACTCTGCCCAAGTTAAACTAACCCTACCATGCTGTGAAATTTTTGCCTTAGTCTTACTCTCCCACCAAGTTAAAGTTGTCCCTCCTAATCGAAGAGTAGCTAATTGGATCCTATCAACATCATGTAATAGGTTTTGGACTCTACAATAGACTTCAACTTGTTGAATCCAATCATCCAATTTTTCAGCATCTAATTCACCATAATACTTTGGTAAGTCAAATTTTACATCCAATTTGATCTTAGGCTTATACCCACTCTTGAAAGGATTAAAAGAAATAGAATGAGGAGAAGATGGAGAAGAAGGAGAAGAGGGAGGAGAAGGAGAAGAGGGTGGATTTGGTTGTTTGTCACCATCTCCATGATGTTTCCCTTTCTTGTCTTTACGAGCATCTTGCTTCAATGAACCTCCTTCAAGTTCCTTATGCTCTTGTCTCTCTTGGAAAAGTATGTCCACCTTAGCCTTCATCTCGAGGAATGCTCTATGAAACTCCTGCTCACTAATTTCTTTAGGAACCTCCATTCCAGACACAAACATCTTTAGAAAACTTCTTCACTTCCCGATCTCAGGATCAAATTCTTCAAGCTTTCCTTCGCCCTTCTGAATCCTGGATCTTGTTAGCATTCAAAACAAATATGCAATACTAGCCACCAAAATCTCTGATACCACTTGATCTGATTAGGATCTAGACTAATTGCGTAATTGAATGCTTAATTACAACAACTTAAAGGAATTACAAATTGATGCATACATTATTGAACTTATGCATTAAAAACTGAAACTTAAAGTGACAAATCAAAACATGAGAGAGAAGGAGAGAAAAAGTGCAAACAATCTGATAACGGATTTCGTCACAAACGTGACTACATCTCTGGGTCCGCTCCAATAGAGTGAGACCGTTCCGATTAATCTCCAAAAAGGATTACAAATGCACCACGACCATTCTTCTAGCACTTCGGCAGCATAACGATACTCTGACATACAAAAATGGTTCAAAGCACTCCTAAAAATACCTCTTCGTATCACCTAACACCTGTTTTCTTTGATTCACATAATTTTGAATCACATAACTTGGACCCTTAACTCACACCTAAACCCCTATTTTATACATGAAAATGAGCCTAAAATGGCTTAACAAAATCATTAACTTCCTAACCCCCTTTTTTACAACTTGTACAAAGACTCACTTGTCTTCTATGGCCTTTTAGTAAAAGAGGTTGAAGTGAGTTTTCAAGTAATTTTGGCTTTATAGGCCATTTGTTATGAATTCGGCCTCAAACATACAACAAAACAAAACGGACTCCTCATATTTTGAAACATCTGTTGGTGGTCTAACGGTTACAATTATTCTTAATGCCCACGTGGTCGGGGGTTCAAACCCCGCTGGCCACCTTTTAAAACCAATCCGCCGCAAACTCTAAACAAAAGAAAAATGAGCTATCTAACAGTTAAGAAAACTATCGGAGGTGCAACGGTAAACCGGCAGGCTCCTATCTATACGGTCACGGGTTCGAGCCCTTCAAAAACTTTTCTTAAACAAAACAACATCACCGACGGAACATGGAGGGTTGCAACTGAGCCACGTGTCACACCAGGAGGGTGCCATGTGGGAAATGCCCATTCGCCGAGAACGACACGTCATTGCTGACTTGACCACTGACGAGGCCGATGACTTGTCTGCCAACTAAGATGCCACGGTGTACGGATGGACACATGTCAATCTTTGATTGGTCAGTACAATCCAAATCAACTACCACATGTCTCACTTAGATTCATCCACTTGTATTCCGTACTGTACGGACTGACTAATGACGTCACCTATTGTACCATCAAGTCAACCAAACTTTGACTGCCCATATCTCAAGCATACGATGTCGAATTTTGATGAAACGAACATTGCCAGAATTGTCTCGATGAGCTCTTTGACTTGATGCCACTTTCGTCGATTTCTAAGATGATCTTTTTTTTGCTTCCTAGATGACCCCTGATGGCAGTTTGACCCAAGGTTTGACTGGCCATAACTTGTGCAAACGGACTCCTTTTTGCTTCGTTCAAGTTGCGCTGGAATCAGGACGTCGAGATATTTCTGATGGTGCAAAAATATAGAGTATTGGAGACACTTTAATTTTCACTAAAATATATCCCCCGGATCAACATTTCATCTTGCTGACTCCTTATCCTTGTAGGTCTGTATAGATAAGTGTGGATCAGCTCCAACGAAATTGACACAAAGCACTCCTTTCTTTTGAAGCTAGTCTTTGTTTTCTTTCCCATCTAACATTCTTTGCATAATGTGTTTTCAAGCTTAGCAATCTTAGGTGTGTCTCTTATTTCATGAGAGAAATTGATCTTAACCAAGTTGTCAAAATTGATATGTCCCATTCTTTTGTGCCATAGCCAAGTTTCTTCAGTTTGAGCTAATAAGCATATTCTTCCATTAGCCTCCTTTAGATGATAAACATTACCATTTATCCTTGTTCCTTTAGCAACAAGCCTTCCAGACCCTTCCTTTCTGATTTCACATCCATTAGCATGAAAGGTAAGATTTTAACCTTTTTCTGCACATTTGACTGACACCCAAGATATTATGTTTCAAACCTCTGACATAAAAGGAAATATTTAGTTTTGTTCTTTCCATCAATTTTTATATCACCTTTTCCACATATTTTTGTTGACTTGTCATCACCAAACTTAACAACCCCACCACTAACCTTCTTGAGACTAATGAACTTTCTTTTGTCACTAGTCATGTGATGAGAACATCCATTGCCAATCACCCAAGAATTAGCTTATTATTTTGCATGAAAGGAAATCCATGTTTTCATTGATCTTTCATTGACCCTACTATTCTATAAGGTACCAGACCTTTTACACTCTCTAATGATATTTTTTTGCCTTCCAAAACCATGAATAAATTTTCATCATTTGAATCATTATCTTCATCTTCAAAGGAACGGTTGCTCTCCTTAGAATAGAAGCCTCTTTTTATTTTTTCTCTTTTTTCATCATCAAATGATACTTTATAGGGACATTTAGATGCAAAATTTCCTATTCTTCCACAATTGAAACACTTGAAAGGTAACTTACCTATGTATTTACTAGTGCCCATTTTTAATCTCCTCACAATTTTTTCTTCAACCTCATCAAGGTCTTCATTTTGATCAACAGTTTCATCTTCAATATTTTTGTTGGCTTTGAATGTAGCTTCCTTCTTTGGAACATCTTTATCAAATTCTCTCATCTCAAAGGCAATAAGAGTACCAAACATTTCATCAACTGAATACTAATCCAAGTCTTTAGACTCTTCAATGGCAGAAACTTTATGACTATCATATTTTAGGAGATCTCATAAACTTCTTCAATATTTTAGTTTCCTTTACTTCTCCACAAAGACCAAATATGCCAGAGGAAACTTTGTATGCCTAAATCATATAGCTTGCATTTTCTTCATCCTTTGTCATCCTTAGAGTCTCAAATTTTCTCTTAAAGATTTGCATATTGGCTTGATTCACTTTAGTATCTCCTTCATACATGCTGCTAAGCTTTTCCCAAGCATCTTTGGTAGAATTGAAATTCATCACCTTCAAAAGTTCTAAATCAACCAACCCACACAAGATAGCATTCTTATCTTTGGCATTGCACTCATATAGTCTAATTTCAGTTGGATTGTAAGAGGAGTGGTAGGAGCAGTATAACCACTTTTGACTTATTTCCACACACCAAACCCAAGAGAGTTTATATGTCCTTCCATTCTCATTTTCCAAAAGGAGTAATTAGTCCCATCAAACCTAGGACCCTTGTATGAACCATCATGTATCATCTGAGATCTTTGCCTCAAGTTGTTAAGCTTCTACAGAGGAACTTGGCTCTGATTCCAATTTTTGAACACACTCGGAGACTGGGAGATGGGTGAATCATTCTACACAACAAATTAACTCCTTCTGAAACTTAACTCTTTTAGCACAATCCAACCTTTTTTATCAAATCAAAACCTTAAAACATAACAATAATAGAGAATGATATAGAAGTTTGAAACCTTACCAACTTCAGCAACCTTTAACCAATGCAAGATATAGCAATTCTACTTCTAACCAAATCAAAAACAATGAGAAAGAAATAGAAGACACAAACATGCACAAGGAGAAAACCAAATTTATGTGGAAAACCCAATGAGGGAAAAACCATGATGAGAGTTAACTCACAATAGAAAGGATTGTTGCCAAAAAGACTTGCAAGAAGGCTTGTTGCCTTAGAGTAAGATACAAAAGGACTTGTAAGATTGAATCCAACACAACTTCAAGAGCAAGATACAGATGACTTCATGAGATTTACTATCTCAGAGTAGGATACAAAGATTTAGATAAATATTACAATGCTTGTCAACATAACACTATGTTGACTGAGGTGTTATAGCACAATTGATCTTTCCTTTCACTCACTTTAGCACTATCACTGTTGGATATTCAATACAATTTGCACACACTTTTTTGCACTTGTACACTAATCCATTTTTTACATACGAATGATCTTTCATTTATATCCACTAAAACACTTCAAAACTTCAATTAGGTCAACTAGGAAAAGGATAAACAATGAAATCAACTAGTTGGCCACCAAAATCCAATGTGGTCCTATCCAAAAGATAGAGAGGACCAAAAACACTCTTAACACTTCTTCCAATGTGATCCAAAACAATTTACACACAAGTACACATCAACCTAAGTCAGCATCAAGAAAACATGTGGATGAAATGTTGAAGTGCATAACCAATTGGCCCATAAGCATACTTCTTATTAAATTAACTTGATAGGATAGATCAAGACCCAAATATATCATAACACATCTATTGCTGGTGTAGCCCCCCAAGCACATGATGCAAGCAAAGGAACAAGCTTTGTCAACCAGATATCCATAAATATCCCAAAAATCCAACTCAAGACACAATGTGGCACCAAAGCAACCAATTAGCAATGTGTGGATCACATGGGGATGTTCCCTAAACATAAAAAAACACTTACATACACTTCTTCCATACTGACATGTAATCAGCAGCCACTACAAATCAAATAGGTACATAATACTTCATTTAGGAAGCATAAAATACATAGCCAAATGATATAGCATTAGTAGAACAACTTGCGGAACACTTCAACACATGAGATTGGAACTGAGACACTGCATAGATGTTGAGAGAACATTCACCAATCCTTATGAGCAAAGACATCAATGTGGAGAAATGTAGATCATTTTTTGGACCAATCTAAACAACCAGCAATAGTGCTTGCAATTCATAGAGATATCCTCGGTAACACAGGTGACCTAAAAATATAGGAGTGCAACATCCACAGAACATTGACATTGAATACCAAATCATAAGACCAAAGCATCAACGGTAGAGGAATGTAGAGTATTCTCCCAAATACAATTTAATGCAGCTTTTTGAACTAGAAACACTTAAGCAACTTATAGAGGCCAAAACTTCCTTTTACTAACACATAAAACTTCCTTTTACTAACACATACTTCATCAGGAACATCAGGAGAGAGCATAAGGCATATTGTAGACCTTCAAAAACATATATCCACTATCAATCATGATTCTAATATTCATCTTAATGCTTCTAATCCTCATTTGAATATATCATTATGGAATCAACTCTATTGATAGTAATAATGCATTATATGAACTTCAACAACTCTTCTTTGATAAGGCATGACATCCAACCATGAACTTCAAACATTCTTCTTTGATAAGGCATGACATCCAACCATGAGTTTCATCATCAATGTTAGCCCAAACTATAAAAATGGAAACCAATGCCAAAGACTAACAACTTACTACTTAAGTGATGACATCAATGACAACCAACATCAGTGTTGACATCAATGACAACAACTGCCAATTATCTCCTCAAGTGTTGACATCAATGACAACAACTACCAATAATAGGAACAAGAATTAGATACATATATCACTCCAAAATTGAAACCAAGGAAGCATTAGCACAAATAGTAGAAACCCCCCATAATGTGGAAAGGGAGATCCAAGATAGGTACACTAAAATTATGTCACCAATAAGTGCATGCAAGAGAATAAAGAACATCTAAACATGCAACTAAAAGTACCTACAAATAAAAAGGGTGTGCAAAAAGGGCACACATACACATGAGGCAAGAATCATTGAGATTCAATATTGTCGTGGAAGGAACACTCACTTGACAAAGGTGTGGTGGTAAAATAAAGGCCCTCATAACCCACCCATGGCACTTTATATCATAATGCAAGTACAAAAGGCACAATAGGATGTGAAAAATCCCCAAAAAACATACACCAAAGTGGCATTTTATGTCGATGCATCTACAAAAGAGAAATTACATGCAAAAGATGTTTACAATACCCAAATAGGACAAAAAGCTAGAAAAACATGTAGAATAGCCTAGAACAAGTCATCCCAAGTAAACATAAAGTTTATAAGAGCTAAAATGTCTAAGTAATCCACCATAATGTGAAAAAAAAAATTGAATAAAATGTACTTAGAGAAAAATCTAGAAAAATTACATAAATGGTTATGAAGAGCTTTAAAAGATTGTCCCAACGCCACTGTAATCATGAAAAATGAAGAAATGGGTCAAAATTTGTGAGTTTGGAAGTGAAAACAACACATCTAACTTTGACAGGCAATAAAATGTACCAACAAAAAATATGAGAAAAAACCAGCACCATTAGATAGTGCTCAGAACTAGCTTTCTGGTGATATCTTGTTTTCCCAATTTCAATAATTGAGTGAAAAGTTATCACGATTTTCCCAATATTGCTAAAATTGCAAAAAAAAGCCCCCCAATGATTGGGAATTGGTTGCCAATATGACCCTTGGGTGGCTGATTGATTTTTTTTAAGTTAAAAAAAAAAATTGAAGATTTTAGATTTGCTACTATAACCCTAGTTGAGAAAAAAACTTAAAAATTGAGAAGGGTTTCATTGAATCCACTCTAATACTATGTTAGAAATGTGAATAAACATGAGACACAAGATTAAACAATGAACAAAAAACACCTTCCATGCAACAGAGTTGCAAACAATGATTTGCTATATCCTCAAATAGAAAAACTTACAAAATGAATCTCAAGAGTTTTCATGGAGATCATCGAGATAATACAATGAGGATGAGTGCTTTATAGGAGCAACCCTAAATGATAAAAGGATTAGATCACATGACAAGTGTCAACCTTATGTGATGAGATAGAATAATCTTCCAATAGTTCACTTCAATTAACAAAAAAAAACACTACTAAGTTTAGCTTAAGTAAATGAAATGAATTAGACTAATAATCAATTAAAAATTAATTAACTAATAGCTAATGCATGATTACTCTAACAATATATGTTAAAACCAAACATACAAACACTACAATCTAATTAAACATTTTCTATTTAATGGTACTAACAATTTAGAAAGCTATACTACTAACAAAATGATAAACAAAGAAAGAAAAAATGAATCCAACCTAGAAACAATGTTTTTGCATGTCTAGAGTTTATTTAGAGAAGTATACAAATGTTATTGTCATAAGGAATTCGCAAAACTTGCTCTCCCACATGCAACTAGTCATCTAGCCATGTTGTGTACTAAGTAGGGTGTGGGGTGAAACAGATGTATATTGAATTAAGGCAAGTCCAAATTTGTAGAGGGTTAGGATGCAAATTAGCAAAGTTTCCTTACAAAGTGGAGTTGAGGATCCCCTAGAATGAAAAAAAATGTGTATATGAAACGGCAAGGTCAAAGATAGAGGTGTTACAAATGACCAAGGGGCAAGAAGCATTATAAAGTGGGAAAGTTTGGTAAGAGGCAACAATGGTGTTTGAAATTCCTTGTTTCCCAAGCTAGGCAAACTTGCTACTTTTAGCAAACATGCAAATTTGAAATTGCCATGTAAAAAATGATACTACTAGGATGATTGTAATAGTCACAACAATCCTAGAATTGTCATGATGATTTCATAATTGTCTCCTATGGAAAGTGATGATTTTGCCATATTAGGTGAAAGAATAGAATTTTAAAGCAAGAAAGGTTAGCTGACAAAACACTAAGAAAAATGAAGCACAAGGACATATACTAATGGAGGTCCATAAAGTGCTCTAAGGGTATGAGAGCCTAAAGGAACTAGACATCTAATTGATTTTTTTATGCACAACAAAACATGTACTAGGTGTTACATCATCATAGAACCAAAATATCAACTCATTGCAATAACATTCAAAAATAGATACGTAAAGTGCTTAATTTTATTTTTTAATTAACATAAAACTACACCTTTAGACCAAATTTCAGTCTATATCTATCATAATTCTACAACATTCCAAGTTTATATGATATTAATTATAAGGTAAACCCTAATCTACTTTTACCAATTCAATTCATTCTTATCTCATTATCATTCTAAGCTCCTTCATATTTTTTTTATTCCCATAATTTTAGAGAGAACCAACTTAATTCTATTCTCACTTAATGATTTTTACATGATCTTTAAGAACATATTTTGTTATTTTTTAACATAATTTAAGTTTTGAAGCTTGCAACTTGCAAGTTTACTTTACACCTCTTAGGATTGGATTGCCACACGTCAAATATAAGAAGTAATTTGGGTGGCAAGATTTCCTCCCTAGTTAGTACAAAGATGGTGAGAATAGGCCCTAGACCCACTGGCCTCCGAAATATTCCAGTGTATAATGGGTAAGTTCACTTTACACCTCCTACGATTGGATTACCACACGTCAACTATAAAAAGTAATTTGGGTGGCAGGATTTCCTCCATAGTTACTACAAAGATGGTGAGAATAGGCACCAGACCCACTGGCCTCCAAAATATTCGAGTGAATAATAGGTAAGTAATTTGGGTGACAAGATTTCCTCCCTAGTTACTACAAAGATGGTGAGAATAGGCACTAGACCCACTTGCCTCCGAAATATTCTAATGTATAATAGGTAAGTCTACTTTACACCTCCTAAGATTGGATTGTCACACGTCAACTATAAAAAGTAATTTGGATGACAAGATTTCCTCCCTAATCAATACAAAGATAAAAAAAATAGACATTAGACCTAGTGGCCTCCAAAATATTCCAGTGTATAATGGGCAAAGTACCAAATCACCATGCTTAATAATGACAAAATATTTTGTGGCCCATGCGCCGCTCAACCCCACATTTCTTTGTCATGCAGGCGGGCCATGCTGCACCCCACTCCACATGGCGTCCCTTCCAAAACAGCCAAATTAGAGATGAGCATTTCGCATTCCCCCAGTACTCCACGTGAACATTCCTCATTTCAATGGCTACTGTTTGTACCAAACAACATTAGTGGACACCCCACTAAATCACACAAAAGTACTGAGTAATCCCTACTTTGCTCTATAAATTTATCCTCATATGCTCTTCTATAAACAGATTTCATACAACCCAATTGAGCTCTTAAGATTTTCCTGTCACATTTCTCTTTGCCCTGTGATCATCCATGGCATTCATGAAGAGTTCAATTGTTTTGTGTGCTATTGTGGTGCTGCTGTTTCAATCTAGTAATGTTGCCAGGGCTGTGACATGCAACCCAATGGCTCTGAGTTCCTGTGCGAGTGCAATCTTTGGCCCTGCCAACCCAAAGCCAAAGCCAAGTGCTGACTGCTGCAACAAGCTCAAGCTGCAGCAGAGCTGCATGTGTCAGTATGCCAAGGATAAGAATCTCAGCAAGTATATCAACACTCCTGATGCCAAAAGAGTTGCATCTACCTGCAATGTCCCATACCCTAAGTGTTGAGGTAAACCTAAGGCCTGTACCATCACTTTTTTTTTTAAAGACATTAGATTTCCACAGTCTATATTGAATCAGTGTGTTTTTTTTTTTGGATTTAACTGCGTGAAATTTATTTATATCAACGTTTCAGATCACGGAGTGTGATCCATCATCAGAATGAAGAGAGCTGAGAGATAAAAATGATCTAAATCCAGAAAAAAACATACTAACCATCACATTCTGTTTAATATATGTTTTTCAGTGCTTTGGATCTCTGAAGGTTTTTTTTTTTGCTGCAGGTTGTAGCCATGGACAAGGAGATACCCACATGCTTGCAGCTGCAGTTATGTGTGTTTTGGAGCTCTAGCTCATGTCATTTGTAAGATCAGAGTTAGGATAAATAAATCATGTGGGTTGGTTGGGAGGAATGTTAGGTGATTTTATATGAGAGACTACTTATCTAGAGAGATGTAATGAGTATGAGAACCAGACAGAGATCTTAATGGAGGAGTAATGGGTGCCCAAATGTAGTAAACAATATTAGCAGTTCAATATATGTGATTTTATGTGAGGCTACTTATCTAGAGAGATGTGTTGAGTATGAGAACCAGAGATAGATCTTAATGGAGGATTAATGGGTGCCCAACTGTAGTAAACAATATTAGCAGTTCAATATATGGATAGTTTATTTCTCTTGACAATTTATGGTACTTGATCAGCATGGTATTTCTTTTGCTCACTCTTTTCAACTTGGAAGAGTGTGCTTTTTGTTTTATATGCATGATTATTTCTGACATGTCTGCATGTTCCAGATATATTTTTTCTGCATAGAAATCATCAAATTGTGTAAAGAAAATACAGGTTCTTTGTTATTATTTGTAATGAACCATCATCAATCATGTGTTAGGCAATGGTTAAGTTGGGTGGTTCTTTTTTCTTTGGATGTGGTTTTTTACTATGTTGTGAACAGAATTGTTCTCCTATATCTAGGATTGCTTTGGTTTTGACTCCTAATCATTTCTACCATATTTAAGTTAAACAATGTTTGTGTTGAAGTTTGAAGCTCTGACTTCTTGCTTCTTTTAGATTTAGTTATGCTTAAATTCTTAGCCATTAACTGAAGTTTTGAAATGAATATATAACAAAGCTTTTAAAATATGATCAGTTTAAACAGACTACACGTTGTGATTGATTTGTTACAAAATATATAATATTATATGATTTTAAAATATTTTGGATTAAATTAATTTAAATTGGTTTGTTATTTTTTATTAAATTTAGTGGGTATTGTATTGCAATGGTAAAATTTGTACATATATGATATTTTTATTTAATTTTGGGTTCATTCTAATGAAAATATCTTGATATATTGATATAATGGTGTAATTTTGTGTAAAGTTAGGTTACGTCGTCTATGTCATCTACCTATCCATTACACATATTCTTATATACTCACCACTTACCCTCATTCATATGTTTGTGCATCCTTACCCCTTAGTGGGTAGGGCCACCGTATCAGCTTATTTATTACACCTATGTACACACATGTTTTCTATACACATGTTATCCATTTGATTTGGCACCTTTTATGTTACAAGACAAATTTATAGTCATGTAGGGTCACCCAATCAACTTATTTATTACACCTATGTACAAACATGTTATCCAATTTGATTTGGCACCTTTTATGTTACAAGACAAATTTGTAGAATTGGGGTGTCCTCACAATTGTGGAGTCTTCCTTTTCAAATTTAAATTTTAAAATATAAATTTGGCTAACTCCTACCTAAAGTTGACTAAACATAAATTTGTGTGATGTGTTATTATGTCTTTCTATTTTAATGCATTCAATACATTATGTTGAGACATCCAAGGATTTTATAGTTATATTCACATATCATTTGCATTTCATATTTCAATTGATTTAATAGATTTAATAAACGAAATTATTTTTGCTCAATTATTAAATGAGCATGTGCATGATTGAAGAGTTATATATATATATATATATATATATATATATATATATATATAGACATCCAAGGATTTTATAGTTATATTTGCATATCATTTGCATTTCACATTTCAATTGATTTAATAAATGAAAATTATTTTTGCTCAATTATTAAATAAGCATGTGCATGATTGAAGAGTCATATATATATATATATATATGAATTAACGTAAGAGAATGTATCTCCTAGTTACATAACAATAGCCCTACCAAAGTAATCTTAAATATGGTCAAACCTTAGATATTAGAGGCGGGTGATACAAATGTATATCGAGCAAAGTAAAAAAACAAAGGTTTGAATATTTTATAATACAAGTTTGTAGTTGTAGGAAAATTTGTTAGAATAGTGTGATATTTGATTGCAATCATATGTGTAATATTATTGGGCCCAAAGGGCCCTCTCTAACCCCTTGACACCTCAATTGGAGCCAATGGCTTTAATAAGTGCATTTGAAGGTTACATTGAGAGGGGGGTTCAAGGGTACAATTTTTGTTCCTTTTTCATATTTTAGAGCCCAACATTATTTTAGAACACAATGCTAAATTGGTTAAACAAAAATATTAGGAAGGTGTATCCTAAGGCTTCTTTGATGGTTAAAGAGGAATTAAAAAAGATGCTAAAGGATGAATTTATAAGTCCTTTTGATTACTCACTTGAATATCTAATATGACCCTTGTTGTAGATCATGACAATCATATCCACATTTGTATTAAATTTTGAGATCATAACAAAGCATCTCTTAAGAATGATTTTCCTCTTCCTAAATTGGTATGATTGTAGAATTTACCACTGGTCATAATTGTTGTCCTTTACGGATGGATTTTAAAGCTACAATAAAATCATAATTAATTCCCAAGATCAACATAAAACCACTAGTGCCACACCTTCAAGCACATTTTTCTATATTTTCATGCCTTTTGGGTCAAAACAAGCATGAGCTACATAAAGGGCCACAAAAATGACCATTCCATAATCTTGTACATAAGTTGAGGACTATGTAGATGACATCTTAGAATTTAAATTAAATCATTGATAGATCACTTACAAGACTCCAGGATAACTTTTAAACACTTACACCAAAATAATGTGAAAAGAGCCAAATAAAACTTTCACAATTAATATAACAAAGGATAAATGTAGTAAAGAAATATTATATAGTTTTATTTATAAAGAATAGACACACAAAAGATCACACAGTGTATACCATGGAAAAACCCTTTTGGGAAAAAACATATCCTTTGAATCTCAAAGCAATGTGTTCACAATAACAATAATTGCAATACAATCACTCTCAACCAAACTTCATAGGAGATCATATCAGTATACACATCTTGAGAAACATTAGTAACATAATGTTCCTAAAATATCTATATCAAACATTGTAAAAATAGGAGAAGTCAAACCACAAACCAACAATGGTAGTTGGAAACCATAGGCCCAAAGTGGTGCCCTAATTCAAGGCACAAATTATAAGTCTTATCTTTATGATGATCCAACTTGTTAATAATAAATGACTCATCTTATGTGTTACAACCTCCCCAAACTTGGGTGATCCATTTTTATATTTACTCATTTTTAAAGATGCTCTATGATATATCATAGATATGTGTAATAAGTTGGTCAACATTCAAGGTCCACTATGTAACTCCTTTTTTTGAATTCCCTTATGTATAAAATAGAATTTTCATAAGATCTCTTATGCATCTTATAATTTCATAAGTTGTAATTACACACCTCCATGACATTAGATGCTCTTATTATAACTTCTTATGCACATCATATAAATAAATACACATGGGATAAATGCTAATTCAAATTTGGATACCCTTTTCCATGAAGGTACATAAAATTAAATACTGGATCAAACATTAGGTAGTTAAACCCAACATTCTCCCACTTTTCATTTTCCTTATAAAAGTGAAAGGGAACACCAAAAAAATTTGATCTATCTACTAGAGGTTGAGAGGTCCACAAACTTACTACACCATATAAACTTATCTATGTTAAATGACTCCATCAAATTATTTGCAACATTATCCAAAGAATCATCTTTCTCTAGTAACAACTTCTCATCCTCCACTATATCATGAATTAAAGATACTAAAAATCAGTGTGCTTCATCCATGCATGAAAGGTTGGGTTTTTTATTAATTTTATGGCACTCTAGCCATCATAGAAAACTCTAAATATGCTCTAACTCAATCCAACATTAAAAAATAGTCTCTAAATCCAAATTGATTCCTTATAGGCATGTATAGTTTCCAAGTAATTTTCCTTTGTAATGGATAAATCAACCACAACCTACTACTTACTCATCCCACTCACCACATCACCTAATGGGCTAAACGCATAGCCACTAGTGTTGAGAAAAATAGTGAGCAATTTTATAGTGAGAATATAACATAAAATGTACAAATATGATTATCATAAAATGATAGAAATGTGATTAAACATAAAATATTAAATGTAACTTGGATAAAAACTTATAACAATAAGTTAAAATCAACAAACACATGACACCATATATATATATGGAGAAACCCTTCCAAGGAAAACCTCCACAACCAAAGAGATATTAAGCTTGTATTAATCGAGTTCATAAATATCTAAATTAATATAATTCACTCTATCTTGTTAAATTTGGTAACACTTCAATAGAATTACATTATCTACAAATAATCCATAAAATACCTTTATCTCATTCCCAATATATAGACTTAAGGAAGCTCAAGAGACTATCAAACAACAATAATGTGGGTCCTAACAAGGTCCTAAAATAATATGGTATGAATTTTCTCACTACCTTCTATTTATGGAGAGCATCATCTAAGAATCAATAATAACTTTCAATTATGTAACCTCTACCATAATGATATACAATTCAAATTGTAACTCCCAAGTGCCTCATTAAACCGTTATTTACAAGGCATGACTTTCCATGTTCTAAAGTGACCTTTCATCCTAATTTTCCTCTTTCCACATCTTGCAAAAATAATCCCAAATAACTAGAAAATAATAATTAATGTTGCTATCCACATCACATATGAGCATCTAAGATCACCCATTCCATGTATTAAGGAGAAAAAACATTAATTTCTATCTACACATAAAATTAAATATATTAGACATGGGGATTTGCAAGGTAGATATCACCTAATCCCAACATCCTCCCACTTGATTTTTACATTTCAAAGAAATAAGATAAACATAAGAAGGAATCAACTAAAGGATAAAAGGCCAATGGCCTCGCCACATCAAAAGAACGTATTCATGTTCATTGGTTTTGTGAGTGAATATGCAACATTCTCCTATGTATCAACCTTACATAACATGACTTTACCATTATCCACTATCTTGCAAATAAAGTGATATTTTAAATCAACATGTTTGGGACAATCATGGTACATGGGATTCTTTACCAAATAGATAGAACTCTAATTGTTGCATCCAATATGAACCACTCTACAATAAAAACCAACTCTAGAGAATAATATTTGTAACCAAGCTATCTCTTGATATGCATGTGTAATAGCCATATACTCAAATTTGGTAGTATAAAAAGTAACTATGGCTTGCCTCTTACTATTCCGAGTAGCAACATTGTCAAATAGAGAAAACACATAGTCACTACTGGACTTTCAACTATTCAAGTCACATGCCCAATCTACATCAAAAAATCCATGTATGTCCAATATATTTCTCACATCACTAAAATCATGATAACATAATTAATATTTAGAATCTCCTCACAAATATTTAATTGCTCTCTCAACACAAGTCTAATGATCTCTACCAAGGTTAGACAAAAATGTGACTCCCACTATTTGGGAAATATCTAGTCTTGTGCATACCATTGTATACATTAGGCTAGAAAAAACACTATCATAAAGCACATTATATATCCCATCATCTAACTTAGGACACATATATACTAAATATCAATACCTATAGGTAAAGGAATACTTGTTGGTTTACAATTATGCATAGTAAATAGCCACAAAATGGTGTCAACATACTTGCTAAATGACTAAGTAAAAGAATTTTATGACCTCGTTCCTTAATAATTTCCATTCCCAAAATGAATTTTACGACTTGTATCCTTCATGTCAAATGCACCAAAAAATTGAGTCTAAAGCTACCTAATCATTGTATTGTTGTTACCAATAAACAACATATCATCCACATACAAGACAATAAGAATATGATCATCAAACATTTAATGCATACATAGTGATCTTCTTTGCTTCTAACAAAATCCAATGGCAAATAAAATGCATCAAACTATTGATGTCAAATTTGAGGTGATTATTTCAAGCCATATAAAGACCATTAAGCCTAAAAACTAATATTTTGTTCCCTTTTACCTCAAACCCATCTCACTATTATGTATAAGTTTTTTCTTAAGATCCCCATGTGTAAGAAAATAGTTTTAACATCTATTTTCTCAATCTCAAAATCACAAACCATATCAATAAATAATAGGCATCTAATGAAATATGATTTATAAATAAAATAAATCTTTTACCAAAACCATTCCCTCTCTTTGGAAGTAGATCTTAGCCACCAATCTATATCTTTGTACCTCTCTAACCAACCATCTATCTAATTTATTTTTTATAAAACCACTTGCAGCCAATGGGATTTCTTCCCTTAGGAAAACTTATAAGATCCCAAGTGTCACATCTATCTAAAGCCATATCCCCTACATTTCCTCTATCTAAGAACCATGTTCTCACTTTGATACCATATTGAAAGTGGGAAAATTTTGAGATTGCTCTCAAATTAATAATTCAGTCATTCACATTACACACAAATCTATTACATTATAGTGGCTTTGTAAAGTCTTTTCTTCCCATATAAAACCAATTGTGTAATATAACTCCCAAAGCTAACTCACTTTATTTAATAAATTAACATACTATGGTTAATTAATTTATTTATCCATTTATCTAAAATTTCAAACATAAATTTGAACAAGCCTCATATCTAAATACCCTTAAATGTCAAATAGAAGGTTGTTCACGTATCCACATTTCATAAGGTGTCTTATCTATAAGAGCTGAACATGGAGATTGATTAATCAAGTAACAATAAATTATCATAGCCTCTTCCCAAAATCACCATTCCAACTATACATAATACTCATCATATATATGGTTATTTCATTAAAGTTTGGTTCATCCTCTCTACAACCCCATTTTGTTGAGATATATAAGGATTAGTCTTCTACTAAAAATTTATTGGATATCTACAAAAATCATCAAAATCCTTGGACAAATAATCATTTCTAAAAGATCTCCAAAAAAATATTTTCTTATATGACTATTTTACTATCAAAGCCTTAAAATTCTTAAATTTGGAGAAAATTTTAAATTTAGATTACAAAAAATAAACTTAGATGTATCTAGAGTAATCAATCAATGAATGTACTATAATAATGAGATTTACCCATTGAACCAATATCTATTGGACCAAACACATCTAAATGAATAACTTCTAATGATTTTTGTGTTGTATTACTCCCAATAAAATATGAAACTCTATTATATTTAAAAAGCAAACATTTATCGTACAAGAAAGTAGAAAAAAATATCAACCATATTTTTGTTTTAATCATGGTTTGAATACCTTTTTCACATATCTCAAATTTAGGTGCCACAATATACATGTTTTATATTTCTCAATCATATTTATAGAGTTATAAAATATGGAGACGTCAAACCTGAAAAAGTCCCACACCGTGAGCATCTAGCACCACTATATTTTCTCTCACTAACCTATAACTAGACTTGTAATATGTTACATTCACTCAATAATCATTCAACTCGGATACAAAACATAAATTTTCACACATCCTAGAATGTGCAAAACACTATTGAGTGTTTTCACTCTCCCATCATTGAAACAAAACTATACCTTTCCTTTGCCAATAATTTGATGAGTATTATTATCACCAAGGAAAATTCATCCTTTATTATAAGCCTAGTATGACGATAACCACTCCTCGTGGGTTCACATGGGAGAAACCTAAGTCAATAATCTAAGAATCATCACTAATAGTTTTAACAAAATAAATAATGCATCATTATCACCATTTTTGGATGGATAGAGTCATGTCACTCCCATTAGGTTGAAAACTTGAAAAGGTGGCCTAATGGAGTCCAATGGTGAAAACCTACAAGTGTACCAAATGTTGGAAGAGATCATATCCTCAAGTAGGATAGAGAAATCTAAAGTCATCACAAGCCAAGGATAAAATAATATGGTACCTTTAGTTGACCAAAAACACCTATAGAGGGACATATCAATGAAGGAACGTGAAGAGGGACATGTCCCTATATATATTCATGATCATATATGTACCACATAAGATTTAAAGATATATATATATATATAACATGGAATATATTTAAGGTAAGGATAGAGAAGATATATATATGATATATTGAGAGATTTGATAAACACATGAATTGTATGGAATATGAATAAGTGTTTAAGAAAGTAATGTATACATACTAAATGATGATATAATAAATATGTATGGTTGTTGGGATCTAATATATACATAAATGGTGTCTAAATAAATGTTTTATTCACTTTGTGTATATTTTAGTCTACTGCACTAATTTGTAATCTACCATGCATGTTTATATTTTTCCTTATCCATCACACTAGGGAAAAATACAACATTAATAGAAAAAAAGATTAGAACCACAATCTACACTTCATCTTATCAACATTTGGTTTCATTACCAAAACAATATTAGTTAGTGGTAAGGAGAAGATCAATCCCATGGAGATAGTTGTAATGAGAAAAAATTTCAAGAAGTGATTATAGATAAAAAGGAAGAAATTTTCATGTTGTGTGGTAGCACACACTAGGTACTAACCCTTGGTGAGGTGTTAGGAACCTAGGGGGTTACAAATGGAATGGGGTAGAATCATAAAAAGATGCAAAAATTGAGGCTAGTATATATTGATCCATTAGGGATGGATAAAAGGGTTAATGTAATTCTAAATCAAAAACATTCATGGCCAAAGGAGATATCAAGATATTGAAGGAAATGTTGAAGAGATTGAAGTGGAAATTGAAATAAATATGGAAGAAAAAAGGTCAAAACAAATTCAAGAGAGAGATGAGATACTATAGAAGTATATACGAGGCTATGGAAGCCTCAGTAAAGCATACTAGGAGGGTTTCTATTGAGATTTTAGAAAATCCACAATTAGAGGGACAAATATTTAGTGCACCACTCAATAAAAATGATACATATTAGTAGTTAATCACCCATATTAGAAGAGAAGAAGAAAGTTTCACTAAATTTCTAGACCAAATAAAATAATATGATGAATATGAGGAGTTAGTTAAGGTAGTCTTATAAGCGGGAGTGCTCATCTAGGGCATAAAAGTAGGGGTGCTCTGTCATTTGGATTTTTTACTAGAGAACCACATTCTAAACTAGATTTATCAAACGTAAAGTTCATAATTAATGAATGTTTTGAGGTTTTATTAACCCCAATTTTAAAAACTAAAGCCTCTAGATTTGAGTTTGAAATACTTAAACAATTTGGTAAGTAAAAGTGTGTGTTAGAAGGATAAAATGATGAAAATTTTAGAATTTAAAGAAGGGAAGAAACATGAAGGAAATGATGATATAAGGGAGATGTTAAATGATATAGCCACCAATACAATTGAATAACTCAATTTAGGATAGATTAATCCTACATTATTTAACAAGATGTAACTAACTAATGATAAATTATCAAAATTTGCATCTCCTAAAATGAAATGAACCTATGAAAACATAAACCCCTTAAACCAAGATTCATCCCCTTTTTAAAAAAAAATAAGAGTATTTCCTAAATATATATTTAATGTACCCTTCTAGATGGAGGAAGATGAAAAGAGAAGAGAATTTGTGGTTGTGTGTGAAGATATCTCGAGCAAATAATTCTTTGACATTGAGTTGCCTAGGGATAAAGGTAGAGGAAGGAAATTAGTAAAACAATAGGAAGTTGTGAAGTGTAGTAATAGTTCTAATAACTTGGAAGAAAATAGACCTAAATAATCAAGGAAAAACCAAGAATTCAAAAGAAAGAGTGAAGGAGAAACCTATAATGAGAAATTGTAAACTCGTATATTTTACATTATATTTAAGATCATTTTTTTTTTATCTCCCCTAGTTTATTTTTAGGATCATTCATCCCTTTCTTAGCCTTCTTCCACCCATGGTGCCAAGTCCTAGCCTCTCGTGTTCCCTTTTCCTAAAACTAATGCTATGACTATCTTAGTGTTGTCATTTTTTGGTGTTTATCCTTTTGTTGAGCTAGAACTATCCAAACACTAGCATGATTTACAAAAATTCAAGTGATGTACTAGTGTCCCATGATATTTCATGATTATGTAGCTATTTTCAAGTGTTTATTTACATGTGATCTACTCAAGTTGTAGGAAACTACTATGGACTTCAAATTTGAATGGTTACCTAGCCCCCTTCTCTCCCTCATATGATCCATTTTAAATCCTATCTCATTCTATATTGCAATATATCTCTCATTATATCAAGATCTGATACTCTCTTAGTATTGTACACCATTTTACCATCACTTTGAGTAGGCTGCTAGCACTTTTTGAAGTGAGTGTGAAGACTCTAGCTATTATATTGCATTCTTTGGAAGTTTAGCTACATGGTTTAATAACTCTTGCCTCAATTCGTCTCACCAAGCTTGAGAGGTAACTTTTTTCTAGTTATTTTCTCTCACTTCTCATATGTTACATTTTTTCATTATAGAACCCTATTTATTTTTAGCTTTGGCACCTGTAATCTTATTTTCCTGGTAGTCACTAATATTATTTTATATTACTTGCATTTATGACTACTCTATTAATTCCTAAACACATAGGATAGAAGTACACAATTTATGTTAATATTTCTTTATCTGGCTACCCATGGAGGTTCGAAAATAAAATCAAGGGCTTGATCATTTGTGGTAAGGTCCTTTACATACCAAGACTTTCTTCCATTTCAACTTTTAGATTCTTGTTGGAATCCCTTCTCAAGTGTCATCCACATTTTTGAACTCGACAATTTTTAAACTTTTCCTTGATTGTGAAATATGTAATGCCCTCCCATTTTTCACCTTGATATATTTTGGTTTTTTTATTCCCAATTATGTATCACGGGATGCATAAGCAATGCTTATTCTTCTTTCTTTGGGTGTTTATCGGTGTTTAGCTTCAATGCTTCCATTTTTAGTCTTGGTTGTGCCTTATGTGTTTTTACTATATGGTGTGTTTGGATCACCCACATGTTCAAGATGATGTTCCTCAATATGTCAGTTGTTGGTGTTTTGTATGCATTGAGATGTATGTATGGAAATGTGCCAAGTTCCTTGTGAGGACTCTATGTAGTTCACTACTATTTTATTCCTTGAGATGCATGTGTCATGCTTTATATGCCTAGTTTATCATAATTATTTAGTTCATGGGTATGAGTATTATTATTCGTGTGTGAATAAATGTTATCATGATTATATATCAATTAGATGAAGTGACTTATATTTATATGATGTTGTATCTCGTTGGGTGATTATGCTCTGCTTCAAATATTATTTATTGAGAAGGTATGCTTGACATGTGTGTTAAATTGGTACAAGTATAGGGTTATTTCACTTGATTATATTGGTTTGAGTTATTCCATGATGATGGTGTAGTGTCATAAATTGTCACACTTGACAATTTCACACTGTTTTACTCCCCTTTAAGTTATTAAGCCTAATTGGGTCCCTAATTTCCAAAATTATGCATTCCATAGCTTATTTTAATTTTTTTTAATAATTTGTACGCATAAAACAAATGCTCTTATTTAATACTTTGTCTCGACACTTTAAACTTCCAAAAATAGAGTTGGGGCACTAGCGCCCAGGACGCCTATGTCCCCCTATTTTGGCTCCAAATTCAAATATGTTGCTGTCGACATTTTATTATTTGAAATTCAAATATTTAAAGTCATGTGTTGGGATTTAATTTTTGGGAAATTTGAATAATAGCATATAAATACCTAGTTATTACATCATTTTAAATCATCTAGGAAATTATTAGAGAACTTATTATCAAGAGCAATATTCAGAAAGTCAAGAGCAGTCATTAGGGAAATTTTAGATGAGGAGTCGATTCAAGAAGCCTAGGATTCTTAACTACATATATAGTGTCAACATCATCTGAAGTTCATGATTCCCTATTTGATAATTTAATGAATCCTAGGATTTTGACCAATAAATTGCTTAATTTGGGGATCCATAGGCCTGTTAAGCTATATGTATGATTATCTACATCAGCTAATTAGACATTAGGGGAAGCTCTATAAAATCTATGAAATCTATTAGGAAAAGTATCAAAAACACTAAGGGAGGCATGGAAGAATCTCACTCAAGTTTGAAAGATACTATTAGAGTTATCTTGTATTAGCTAATAATTAATTAATCTTTAATTTATTATTAGTCTAATTTATTCTCACATGCTTTAGCTAAACTTAGGAATGCTTTATTAGTTGAGTTAATATTAGATCATTATGTCTCATCTCATGTGATGTTGACAATTGTCATGATCTGATCCTTTCTCATTTAGGGCTTTTCTCTTATAAGCATTCAACCCTTATTGTAAATATCACTCAGATATTATTCATGAGAAATATCACGGCTTTCATATCTTCTTGAAAGCTTCTTTTGTAACTTTTCCTTGTTGATGAATATAACAATTCTTGTTTGCAAATCTCTTGTGTGGAAGGTGTACTTGTTTGTTGTTTGATCCTGTGGCTCATGGTTTTGTGCTTGTTTCACAATTTTAACATGGTATCAGAGCATAGATTCAGCAAACCCCTTCTTGATTTATGAGGTTATTCTTTTTCAACAAGGGTTGCAGGCTTCAAATCTAAATCCCCTTTGCTTGTTTTGCAAATTTTGGAGGTGGGAGCTTTTCGAATCATTTTTGTGTAAAAAGGACCTCGCCATTGGATCTAAAGCTGTCAAGAAAGTCAAAATTGGCTTTTGTTTTGCTTGATTTCGACTCTGGACGCCAAATCTATAAGGTTTTGATTCAATTGCTTTGTCTCCAAATCTGGATGGTAGCTGTATTTTTGGTGCATTTTGAGCCCGAACGTACATCACCATCGTGCTCAGAAGGCCCAAAAACCCTAAGATCGCCTGTCAATTCATCAAAATCCAAGCAGTTGACCTCCCTAGCACGCAAAACGAGGTAAATTTTTTAATTTAAAAAATCATTTGATTTTTTTATCCTGCGTCAATATTTTTTTCCCAAAAAAAATTATTACAAGGCAGGTTTTTTTTATTTCATAAATCTTGTGTCAATTTTTTTTTTTTAAAGTTAGGCAAGATTTTTGAGGGGGCCTATAATCTATAGGGTACCACAGGTACCCTACCATGGTAGGCCTGCAGGACCCTCCCGTACAGCCGCCACCGGGAACTTTAGGTCTGCCGGCGATTGCCTATGTAGTCCGTCTAGTGGCCCTAATAAACTGGCAGCCGCTTGCCCACAAAATTTTTTTATTAATTTTTTTTAAAAAAATTTATTATTGTAATATTTTATTTTTTATTTTTAAAACAATTTTTTTAGAAATAAGTTGAATTGTGCAAGTGCGATGACAGTTGTTTGGCCATCAAATTTAGGCTCGGTGTTTTGTTGTGACGGCCATTTGACCGTCAAATTTAATGTCGTGACTGGTTTTCTTGCACTTTAGAAGCTATTTTCTTCTGGAGGCCATAACTTTTGCCCATGATGTCGAAATCGGGCAAACAAGATATCGTCAAAAAGAGGACTCAAAGTACTTTGTACTGGTACAGGTATTTTTTGGAAAAAAATTCTCAGATCCTTGTTATTTCCATTCAAAGTCAGATCTTCTTTTCAAGAGTTGCCTTCAGTGTTTTCGACATAACTTTTGCATACAATGTCAAAAATGGGAAAACCAGATATTTTCAAAAATTTGTTTCCGAGCTCTTCGCAGTGGTATAGGTGGTTTCTAGATTTGATTTTTGGTTTTTTCAAAAAATAATTCTTCTCAGTTGTTGTCCTTTATGGACTTTATGGGCTCACATTACATGTTATTTATCATCTATAAACGCACTGAAATAAAGTGTCTCAGCTTTGTATGTGTAGTATTAGGATTCTTGCACATCACTTTGTGTCTTGTTGTACTCGTACTATGATATAAAGTGTCATGGGGGTTGATTTTTTCCTTTGTTTTCCTTCATACCTTTCTCATGCGTATGTGACTTTTGTTTTCACATCCTTTATAACTGCTTGTACTTTCATGTCTGCACCTTCAGATGCTCTTGGTTCCTCTTCAAGCACTACTTTTAGGCATTCAGTTTCAGTATACCTATCACGCCTCTCCCTTTTTCAACATTATGGGGGGGTTTCTACTGTTGGTGCTATTGCTTCCTTAGTTTCGCGTTGGCGTGAGCTATGTATACATTATTTGTTCCTATGTACTAGGTGGATGCAATGGTTGGTTACCCATGCAGTTCGATGAGATGGAGCACTTACTATATGGACACTCTTGCATTCCTATTTTTGGAGGTGACCTTCCATTTTGACTTGATCAATTCTTCAGACTTTTGGTACCTTTGCCATCTGTATCTTCGAATACCAGGTGTTTTCCTTTGTTTTCCATTTGATTCGAGTAGTGTCATTGGGGGCACTCATACAGATTCTTGTCTTCTTGATCTTGATCACAACAGAGGTTCTTCTTTCAGCATTTCAGCAGTTTTTCTTCGACAGTGTTTGCAGCTTCTTCATGCTTCTTTGGTGTTCTCTTTGTTCCTATCTTTTGGGACAACCTTGTCTTGTTTGGAGGCTTCTTTTGTCCTTCACTTGGATTTCATCTCTTCTTGGAGTAGAGTTTTTCCCATGAGGTTTTCTCTATTTCTCCACATTATAGAGATCTTATGTTTGTACATGGGTACCTTACTTGGCCTTGTTTGTCGAGACCCATCATGCACTCTTTTTATGGTTTTTAGCTACTCCCTAAGTTCATCTTAAGGGGGAGTGTTAGAGTTATCTTGTATTAGCTAATAATTAATTAATCCTTAATTGATTATTAGTCTAATTTATTCTCACGTGCTTTAGCTAAACTTAGGAATGCTTTATTTGTTGAGTTAATATTAGATCATTATGTCTCATCTCATGTGATGTTGACACTTGTCATGATTTGATCCTTTCTCATTTAGGGATTTTCTCTTATAAGCATTCAACCCTTATTGTAAATATCACTCGGATATTATTCACAGGAAATATCACGGCTTTCATATCTTCTTGAAAGCTTCTTTTGTAACTTTTCCTTGTTGATGAATATAGCAATTCTTGTTTGCAGATCTCTTGCATGGAAGGTGTACTTGTTTGTTGTTTGATCCTGTGGCTCGTGGTTTTGTGCTTCTTTCACAATTTTAATATATAATTTTACATTAATTATGCCTATTAATTTGGAGTATCCCAAGAAATGCAAAAAAAGAGATGGCATAGGAGTACCATCATTCAATTTTCCACTTATATCTATCCTCATTTGTTTAAAATATGCATTTTGGGAATCAACATGTATCAAATCAAGTGGTTGCAAGGTCCAATCAGTTAATAATGGTGATCTTAGAGTATTTTAGGAGAGGTAGGAAAAGTTTTAAATAGTTTACAAAAAAATTATGTGCAACCGAAAATGAGGAGGGGTGTAGGAATCTGTTATGGAAGTGAAGCATGATGACCATCTAGATGGAAATCAAACCTCTACAAAGTCACTTTTATAGTTTCTTGATTTTTAAATAACTTGTGAGAAAAATGTCTCGAACTAAATTTTTGTGTTGTTTAAGGTTCCATCATGAAGTGAACTGGAAGAATGTAGAAAAATGATGTGGAAGTGGATGATGGAAGTAAAGTGGGGGTTATATTTTACTGCACATTAAATTATCACAAAGGGGGGGTGGAGGAAAGGGGAGATATGTATGAAGAAAGGATTTGTGATAATTCCAAGTGGAAGTGGATGTGGTAAAAGGAGTCAAGAATTCAAGTCAACTTCCAAGATGAAAGAATGAATGGAATGTTGGGGAGTTCTTGTAGAAAATTAGTGTTAAAGTGGATGTAGAAGAGTGTGTGAAAGTGGATATTTGAAGTGGTGTTCACATTTTTGGATGTAAATGGAAACCCCAAATAGGTGGAAAGTGGAAACATCCAATAAAAGGACACAAAAGTAAATATATATAGATAAATGTTACTAAAGTGAACGTTGGAACAAAAATGAGAATATTCAATTGTGCTTTGAATTCCTACAAGGGAAAAAGGAGGAAAGTGAAAAGATGAATAGAAAAGCAACTTTGCAAGAAAATGATGCTAAAGTTAACCTTTGAAGTGGATGTGGGAATACATCCAATTGAACTTTAAATTATCACAAAGATGAGAGGTAAAATAAAGTGAATAAATAGGTAGAGAAAGATGTTTGTGGGTTTTAGAATTTAATATTTACTTAGATGAAGATTATTTATTATTTGTATTTTTAATTACTTGTAGGAATATTCTAAAGGAGTCCCTACAATTCCTTTGTCCTTGGCGAAAGATGATGTCTTTGTCGAAGCGGCTCATGTTATTAAAAATCTAAGGACTTTATTAACTAAATATCAAAGAGGCTTAGAGCTTCTTTGTAGCATAGCAAACATTGTAGAGACCCATGTCCCATCCTACACCTCTGTCTTGGGTGCTACTCAAGATATTGGATCAGAGATCGTTGGATGACAACTAGATATCTCGATGCCAAGGTGTCTATGTGCATGGCTGACACGGGTCCCTCTACTAATACCAACACCATGCTTGAGCATAGTCGTACGATTAAAGTAAATAAGGTTCCTCTGGGTTTTAGTTACTCTAGACCAAAGACTCAAAATGTCCCTATTTCTGGTGTTGGTGCTGGTAGCTCTACCAATGTAAGTGTTGGTGTTTTCGTTGGTGGTTTCATTGGTCATACCTCGTCTATTGATCATGTCCTTAATGATCTCCTACAAAATATGGGATGTATGCAAAATCAACTAGTGAATTTTTCCAACTCATCCTCCCATCCTATGTCCCAACCTTTTTGTCATCACAGTCCTTTGTCTATCGCTATTCTAAACACTCTTATCCCCTAAGGGGTGGAGATTCTAAAATTTTAAAAGTACAGTGGACGTGGGGATCCATAGACACACGTCTCATCCTTTAACACTGTGTGTACGAATTTTTTCCACCATGATGCACTCTTGGAAAAATTGTTCCCGCATTCTCTTAAGGATGTTGCTTTAGAATGGTACTGCTCTCTACCTGATAACTCCATTTTCTCTTTCAATCAGCTTGTAAACTAGTTCCTCCATCAGTTCTAGGCCAACATCAGGTTGAAGATCGCATTTGTTGATCTCATCCAATGTAAGCAAGGACCTCATGAGAAGGTAACTGATTTTATAGCTTAGTATCAAGCTTTGTTCTCTCAAGTTTCTTATCCTTTGCCTGATTCTGATGTGCAGAAAGTGTTCATCGAAAACTTGCAACCAGCACTACAAGATAAATTTATTTTAATGAAATATCCATCCTTTGTGCATTTGTGTGTCACCTTGCGAGAGTACCAGTAAATGATTGCTTAGTACGTGGATTCGTCCTCATGATCTTGTTAGGATGGCCAAACAATTGTGTCAATCTATTGTGAATCTAGAAAGAACAAGGTTGTGGAAAACATGGCTTATGTTCCCACAGATAAAATTTCTATAGGACGAAATAGAATATTTACTAAATTATCAAAATCTTATAATAGCGTCCTATAAAAAATTTTGAAAGATAAAATAATAATTTTTCTAGAGATTAGACCACTATCTAAGTTGTATCCTCAATAGTATGATGCACATAAGTTCAGCCAATACCATCGAGTCTCTGGACATGACACCAAGAGATGTGTTTATCTATGTCATGTGATTTAGGACCACATTGATGATGGAACTATCTAGCTCGATGGTAGTAAACAAGACTCAAACAAATCTATAGCAAAGTTGAATATCCAACTACATATCTACACAGATCCATTCTCATTGCATTTTGCTAATTTGGTCACTCCTTAATTGTCTTTTGATTTCACCCCATCTAAATATGTGAATGTAGTCCCATTTATTCGTATTCCTCCTTCAGATCATGTGACTGTTATTCCTAACATTACATTTACTTCACATAATCTACCTTTGAACAAGAAGATCTCTCTATTATATGTTCCTGCTCGTATCAATGGTAATGTTGTAACATGCATTATGGTTAATTTTTTGAGCTATGTGAATGCCATTACAAAGGAGACCCTTTTTATAAACAATTTACATAAGGATAAGTATGATGAGTCACAGGCTACCCTTCGCATGCACGATTGGTTTTCTATTGCGTCTATTGGTTCAATTTCTTTGTTGATCCTGGTAGGACCTAAGAGCTCGAAAGTCCCATTTGTTGTGATTCCCAAGTCTAACTTGTTCAGAGTGAGGCTAGGCAATGTATGGTTGGTATCCATGAATGTATTCACCTCAGTAGTCCAAAAATCTCTGATGTTTCCCCATGAGGGTATTGTGCATACTTTCCATGATACTAGATATAAACCACTGGTAGAATGTGGGGGCTTCTCTCTTGACCACTTTTGGCCTGCCTCAATTCGACCCCTGCCTCCTAGGGGGTATCTTTTATATAGAGCATATTTTAGGTACAAGATTGGGATCTCATTGCCAAAAGGTGGTTTTCTTCCATCTAATCAGGCTAACTCTCTGAAGGCCTCCTTGCATGCACATCAGTGTGCTTCGTCTTCTACCCCTCCAAAGGGGAAGGAAAAGCTTGCTCTTACCTTAGGGCCTTCTTCATCCTCCTCTTCTTTTTTTGCTACTTCTTCTGCACCTTCTGCTTCCTCCTCCCAACCTTTTGTGGCATCTTCCATTCCTTCTATTGTGCCTAGCATGGGAAAAGGAAAAGCACCCATGTTGTGGAAATTGAAGCCTCAAGTTTTTTAGATTTTGGTTTTACCCACGATTCCCCGACCCATCATGTATGGTAAGGGGAAGCATTCTCATGGGGTTGTTCCTGCATATCAGCCTCTGAAGGCCTCTGCCTATTGTTCCACCTGCCTCTAGGGTAGGGAAAGGAAAGATGCTCGTCAGTGAGAGGCATGTCTCTATTTTTGTTTTTATGCCTCCTCCTCCTCCTCAGGATTCCACCCTTCCACTAGTGATGGTTGTGGAGGATGTTCCAGTGGTAGAGCAAGAGCCCATGGCCTCTTCTTAGGCTACATCTTCTAGTTCCCACAACTAATGTAACTAGTTTGTGTACGAGCATAAGCGTCGGCGAAAGTTTTTGGCTAAGGAGCACGCTACCTTGTAGAAGAATGGGGAGGAGCCTATTCTTTCTATCTCTGGTCCTTCTATTTCGGTTCCTTTTGCTTCTCTCTTCTTTTGCCTCAATTCCCATCACCTTGGTCTTTCTTTTAGCTTCACTCGTAGATCCCAATGAACCCCACCCCAAAAGGGTGCAGGTGCTCATCGCTCCCTCAACAAAGCCTCCCCTTATTACTTCTCTCCCTGATATTCCTCCTTTCTCACAGCTCATGGACATGCCTTATACAAAGGTGGTGCCCTTTGTGGCTTCATCTCTTTCCTCTTCTGCTTTCGCTTCATCTATGGGGATTGTGCATCCTCTAATGAAACACAAGTCTGAGGATGACCTCGTTTCAAGTGATGATTATAACAAAATTTCATGTTCTCTAGAGTCTTGTTCTACTCTGGCCTACGTCATCCTTGTGATGGAGGCAATGTCAGCTTCCCTGAAGTTTGTCACTACCCCTCTTCTCGAGGTCGGTAGTGAATCTCAAGTGTCTTATCCTCCTCCTAATCAATTGACACATGCTACTCCTAAAAAATGCATGCTCAATTTCTTGGAGGACATTCTGACTCTATCCTCGATCTTTACAATATTGATGACTTTAGTCTCACAAGGACTCGATGATGAAGACCTTGAGGGGCCTTATTCCTTAGCCCTTGTTGCAAACAAGTCAATTGGTCCTACTTTAGCTATCCCTCCCCTCCAGGATTGTCCTCCCTCCCCTTACAATGATCTAGATTGGAAGTAGGACAACCTGGTGGATTTAGACTAAGGAGGCACCCTATTCTACATTTTTAGATTAGTTTTGTGTGTTTTTTTTGTTACCCCTCACTTGTCTATATATGTTTGTGCTCTCACCTAGAGGACCCTTGCTACTGTCATAGGTATAGGTAAAAAGATCTATCGTAAACTTCTTATATTTGTATCACCATTCTTCTATGTGGTGAATATTGATTTTCATGTCAAGTACGATGGAAAGCATGGGGGCATTTAGGCCTCTTCCATGTTGACCCAATTTTTATTTTTACTTTGTCTCCATGTGCTCTTCTTCCCATTCTGATACATTTAGGGGGTGATGAGAGTTCATATATATCTAGTATATTATACTTATCTATCTATATCTGTGAGCAATTCTGACCCCAAATAATCAAATCCCCTTGTGCTCTTGATTTCTTCATCTCTACTTTTCTACTTCATGACGTTGTGGTTTATATGTGCTTTCCCTTGCGTGACAACATTCCATGTATATCTCAGGCAGCATCATCTCTTGTCTTTCTCTTCTCCTTAGAATGACATGTGCTCCCTTGCGTAACACACATCATTCTAAGGGGGGCTATCATATAGCTTTATTTTCAAAAATTTCAAAAGTTTCAAAATGATTCCTTGATGTCTTATGTCTTATGTCTCGTCGTCTAGCTTAGGGGCAACCTGACTAGACATGTCTTATCCTTTCTATGACTATCTTGCAATGCAGTTTGCAGCAACCACATGCCTATATGCTTGTCGTATGGTCTCTAACCATGCTATCCATACCTATCAGCGTCATCTTTATCTAATCAAATTGTCTTGTCTTCTCTATGAAAATTTAATCATGTCTATTATCTTTCGCTTTTTCACCTAATATGTTTTTCTACAACTAACATGTTTGTGGTGAGATTGCAGTTGGCTTTGCAAGATCGAAGAATCGTGTCTTCTTTGCATTCTGAGGAGCCCCTTTCACGTTAGGGTATACTAGATTGAAGGTTTGCTTCCTCTTTGTCTTCAGTATATTCTCTTCAATCTCTTTCTACTTTAGCTCAAACATGCTTAGATACATATGCTCACTAAAGTGTGGGAAAAATATTATGGTGTAAATTTGTACCCTTATGAAATTTCCCACATCACCACCCTTTACTTTAGTTTAATAAGTCGATAATGCAAAACCCGCCCTCTTAGCCTTCATTCTCGTTCATGCCTTGTCATTTTCTATCAGGGAGATTTTTTTTTTAGGACGCTTCCACACCACACAGGTATTGCACAAATGTCGTAATAGATTCCTACTCTTGTGGCCATTGGGATGTTACACTATCGCTTGCTCACAAAGTGTAACGACTCTACAATTGCAGGCACACTTGGGAATGGCTCTTTGGCATGCAATTTGACTATTTCTTGATTCTCATTCATTCTTGCTATTTGATCTCACACTCTCTCATTCTAAAACTTTACTCTTTCATTCTCTCCATTCTAGTTCTCCTTCTTTCTATTCTACACCATTTCTCTTGCAGGCTCTCATGCTCTCTAGATCACTCTTGCACGTTTTTCTCACGTCTTTGAAGCGCCACTCTTCCTCTCGGCTTCACCAAGCTTGTAGTAGGGAGGGTAACCTTTATTTCATAGCATTATTGTTCTTATTGTTAGCATATTGTTGTCTTTGCATATTGCACATCTTGTCGTGTCACTTTCTTTTTCACTATTTCTATATTGTTGTCTATCTGGTTGTCTGTGGAAGTGGAAACACCAAAACAGGGGTTTGACTAAGGCAAACCCTAAAAATCAGCCCTAACATTTTCTTGTCTCTATGTGTGCAAGTTTTTTTTGTGAAGAGCTTGTGAGAGGTTGGACCTACCGTGAGTTAAATATCTTTATCTCCTACTTGTTATTTTGCTTATAGTTAGTTTATTTATCATTTCAAGTATTCTTCTTGTTGTACTTCTTTATATTTTATGCATTTCCTACATTTTGTTCATCTCTGTTAAAACCATTAGACTTTAGTTTTTGAGTTATTAATAGGTCCCAAGTGTTTCTGGCAATAGACTCTGCTTTATGTCCATATGAGACGCCAGCGCACCATAGAGATGCTAGCGTTCCATGCTATTGTCCTTGGTCCGCACCCTCGTCCTCTAGACAAGAGCTTGTCAGTTTGTACCTGATACCTCTGAGGTCTATTCACCTAACTTCTAAAATCCTCTGTCATAAAATAACTAGAAAACCCAAAAATATAGTTCAGTCTTTCCTTTATTTGTCACCTCATCACTTGAGCTTTTGTCATTGAGGTAACCTAGAGCTATTTATCCCTTGTAGACTCTTCCCTATCCTAGAGACTCGGGAGTGGCAGATCCTCTCTATTACATCAACTAAAGTAAAAGTCAATTTGTAAATTTTGAAGTGTTTATCCAAACAAAGCTCTAATTTCAACATATTGGTGAATCAATTCCTAACATCTTTAACAATATATTCATCCATCTAAAATCTAGCTAAATATCTTATTTAATTAAATTCCATAAGTTCAATTATGCATTTATTAATCTAGTCCTAAATCTAAATACTTATCTTTTATTATTATCTAACTATTTATCGTAAGTGAATTGTAGTGAAAGCGTTTATTTTCAATACACATACAAATGTGTTATTGCAATAACCCCTTCAGTATATCCTTAATGAACCTTGTCCATAATTCATATAGAAATCATTGGGTTCACTTTATTTGATATTTTAGTCTCCCACAATGTAAAGAAATAAAATTGCATTTCGGAAATAAATGTAAATCTAGAGCAATAATAAATAAGTTCATCCTAAATGAAAGAGTTGAGACTTATTATGTGTATTTAGTCAAATTTAAAATAGAACAAAAAAGACAAATGTGTGCCTTGAAGTTGAAGATGGAAAATGATATGACAAATGATTGATACTTAATTGTGGAATTGGAACTTTTATGAGCTTACTAAGAGGACTAGAATTTGTAAGTTGTGAGATTGTGCACTAAATTGGGTACATTTTGTGCATTCAAAATCAATCTTCATGCCTACAAATTCAAACCTAATTTGTAGAGATGAAATTTGATTGCATAAATGAACTTGTGACCTAAGCACCCTCTATACCTTAAATAGAGATTCACCTAATTGTTTGTAACTATGACTAGCACTTGCATCTAAAGGAGTTTCAAGGATTACGCCAATAGAAAATTATGTATTAAAAGTATCAAGTTTCCACAGTCCATGATAAATATCAAGTGAGCTATTTATGGATTCAAACTGTGTCAATTTTTTATATCAACGTTTCGGATCATACTCCATGATCCATCATCAAGATGATATGCAAGCAAAAGAGAGAGAGAGAGAGAGAGAGAGAAAGAATAAGGTAGCAAACTTGGATGTATAAATAGGTGAATTTGAGAGCTACATGTCAGTAGGTCGATTAGGCCAAAATTAAAATTAAAAAGTTAAAGATAAGAATAAAATAAGAAACCTAACCCCTAAAAAAGGGAGCACATAAAATGAAACAAAAAAGAACAATAAAATTAAAGAGAGCAATAAAGATAACACGAATATAATGCTAAACTAACCAAGGAAAAACAAATAAAGAATTAAATTCAAATCTAACCAACTAAATAAAAATCATACAAATTCTAAAACCAAACATCAAAATAAATCAAACAAATTAAATAAATTAAAATATAATATAATCACAACCAAATACCAAATGATTGTGATAATATATGTTGTTATAATCATTTGGTATTTGGTTGTGATTATATATTATTTTACTTTATTTAATTGTTTGATTTTGGATACTTTCACTTGATAATTTGGAGTTGTTTACCATTAAATGGCAGTTGATTTACCATTTAACGGAAAGTAAAACTTGTTTTTCAATGACTCAACAATTGTTTGTAGGCATGAGACTTGTTTCAAGGTCAAATCTCACACTATATGTAACCTATCGACTAATAAAGGTTGGCAATATTGATAGATGCCTTTGAGAGATTACTAGATGAGAATATTCTCCTTGTGACAAGCCCCTAGATATTGGAGTTGTTTACCATTAAATGGCAGTTGATTTACCATTTAACGGCAACTGAAATTTGTTTTTCGATGACTCAACAGTTGTTTGTAGGCATGAGACTTGTTTCAGGGTCAAATCTCACACTATATGTAACCTATTGACTAATAAAGGTTGGCAGTATTGATAGATTCTTTTGATAGTTTACTACATGAGAATATTCTCCTTGTGACAAGCCCCCTAGATATAAATTTAACAACTTTAGAAAGAGATGAAAGACAACCAACAAAATATAAGTAATATTGATGTGGCTACAATGATGCTAGGTGATTGACACTTGAAACTTGATGTAAATGGAATGCAACACAACAAATATTGGAATAACCTTATGCAAAAAGTAAGATTTTCCCATGTGTTGATGCAAGAGTCAATGTGGAAAGCTAAATAATGGTTGACGAATGATCCTTTCTATTAGATAGATTTAGAGGGGATTATCTTGGTATTAGATCTCCTACATGTTTTTTGTTCTCCATAGATGGTAAATGCAAATAACCTAGTGAAGGTGTCTTTTTATACTTGTCCTAGCCACACAATTTGAAAGCTTTGGTGTGGCAATGTTGAATAGATCACAACTTGGATGTAATATGAAATTTAAATTTTGAAACATATAGGTCATATCAATTTTGTAGATTTGAACTAGGTCATTTTCATGCTTGTAAATTCAACCTAAAAATAAGAATTTGATAATTTGAGAGTTAGGAACTACCTAATTAGGGGTTAAATTTTTGAAGGTCAATTTGAATTTTACATCAATGGAAGTGTCAAAATTACTTTGAATCATGTGTTAAGACTATGTACTTGGAACACCCACACAAAGTAGTATAAAATAAAAAGATAAAGTATACACTTTTCAACCTTACAAATATCATTTAATATCTAATTAAGAATAAATCAGTCATTACATAATGAACATTTTCCCTTGTTAATTTTGGTAATAACTACAATCTAATAGAAAGAAGCTAGACAGTGAAATGTCCAAAAGATATCCTACATTAAAGGTCCTTATATGCTAAGCAAATCCAGTTGCCTTATTATTTTACCAAAATATCATTTATGTAAGATATAGATGGGATATAGATGGTCAAATTCCACAAACTGTAAGAAATAATCAATATATTTAATGTCAATTTATTATAATGTTTAAGTCAAAGAAAATGAAGAACCTTTTCAAATATTCATAGTGTAGTTAATTAAATTACGATGATGAATAGATTTGACTAAGAAATAGAGATGAGACTAATATTGATAAATAAATGCAAAAAATTTAAACACTGGTACTAAGTGCTAGATTGAATCATTTGTATAACTTTAAGGATTCAACTATGTAAGTTTTCTAGCATCTACAATTTAAAACACACTTGGTGATTCATTATCAAGATGAAGAAAAGAAATGAAATGGATTGCAAATTATATTGACTACATACTTAGTAGTAATAATCCACCAAACTATGTATTTAGTTAATTTGGTCTGCAACCCATTCATTTATTTTCATCATCCTAATGGTAGTGGTTCGCTAGAGCCAAATTCCCCTTGCTCACACTAAGTATCAACTCAATATGGTCTAAAATCTATTATTTCTTATCCTTCTCCTAATAATGGATCATTAAATGTATTATGAAATGTTGATGCTAAAAAACTTCTAAGAATTGAATCCCAAAAACTGTCAATCATTTTTTACGGACTATGGAAAAACCAAACCATATCTACCCTTTAAATTCAATGTCAATGTGAATGACATGTGCAAAATGATTTGTCACTATTTTCAAACCCTACAATGTGTTAGATGACCACTCTTGAACTGAAAAATTGACCGATCAACACATTGGTTGTTTTAATGATCTAAGACTCAAATGTATCTCATAACTGACCTTTGTCTATGGAACAAACCTATTGTACAGAAAATCAATCTGAAGGATTATGTATTCTGATAACTAATTTGCCTTCACATTTGAATCTACAAAACAGAGGCTGATAGCATGAGCAAACACTTTTGAACAGCTTACCAAGCAAGGATCATATTCTACTTGGTCAAACCATTGTTTCCAAGTTAGAAGTACTTACTAAAAGATTGGAAGACAACATGTAATGAATGCAATAGACATTGTCCTAATTGAGGGTGATGTGAACTTTAAGTTAGAATGTGATACTTAGAATTTGAAAATTTGAAATGCATCAAGTATATTGCAAAGTCCTAGCATGTAACTAGGAATTAGGAGCATGATGCTATGGCAACAGCAAGAATGATTTGGAAAGCTGTTAAATCTAGATATGAATCTCTCAATGTACTAGCAATGTTAACCAATACAACAATGCTACTAAATTAGTGGAAAGTCTAGTCAAAGATAAATGTATTAAAAATCACCATCAATGAGATAGGAATGGTGACTTTTAATACTTGACTTGA
>VDFB02154280.1:0-25082 GCA_007258455.2 Sequoia sempervirens | reverse complement strand
AAAGAGGGATAAAGGCTTAGAGCAGATACAGCAGTTGATACTAGCTCAGGAGGCCTGGGCACGGGAACAGCGAGCGATCAGTGCAGATCAAGATCGGTATAGGCATGAGCAGAATGTCGCGAGACTGATAGCTGGGTAGAGAGATGAGTTTATGCAGCAGGCTAGCTATTGGAGAGGAGTGTATGAGTAGGTTGTTCCAGATCCAGTGCAACGCACGGCGTGCTATGTCAGTCAAGCTCCACAACCACTAGGGTCATCCCAGTCATTAGGGACATGCACTAGGGGATTCAGCGATTACCAGTGGACTCCGTCTCCATACGGAGGTTACCAGGGGACACCCACCCGTGAGTACCAAGGGACACCCACTCATGAGTACCAGGGGACTCCAGCACACAGAGGGCCAGTACTCAACTCTCCGCAGAGATCAGACGTGGGGAGCTCACAGTAGAGCAAACAGATGTAGGACATTGGTTATTTTTGGCAGATACAGGATGGATGGTTTATGCATGTCGCCAGAGGGTAGAGGTGATCCACATCTCTGGATTTTGTATCTTATTTGGCGATATATGATGGATATGTATTGTATCATGACATGATGTTTATTATTTTGATTATGTGATGGCCTTTATTGACACTAGGCATGATGTTTCCTTTTATGTGGCTATATAGGATGATTCATGATGTGGTTTTATATGTATACACATGTTTATATGGATGGATGATCTATGCTTTATGATTATGTTTTATGGATGCACATGCTCATGTGGATGAATGATTTATGTATGCCTTTATGATGCATGATGTATGGATGCACATGTATGTTATTATGATTAGGATGTATGGATGCACAGTTGTTTATGCAAATGGATAATTATGTACGTTTTATGATATATGATTTGTGGATGGATGACTCATGATGTATGGATGCGCATATTTAGGATCCATATAAATGTTTCTATGATTTATGATGTATGGATGTACATGTGGATGGACGATTTATGCATGTTTATATAATCTATGATTTACGGATGGATATGTGGATGGACGATTTATGCATGTTTATATGATTTATGATTTATGGATGCACATGTGGATGGACGATTTATGCATGTTTATTTGCTTTCTGATTTATGGATGCACATGTGGATGGATGATTTATGCATGTTTATATGATTTATGATAGATGGATGCACATGTGGATGGATGATTTATGCATGTTTATATGCTTTCTGATTTATGGATGCACATGTGGATGGATGATTTATGCATGTTTATATGATGTATGATTTATGGATGCAAATGTGGATGGACGATTTATGCATGTTTATATGATTTATGATTTATGGGTGCAAAAGGTAAATATTTATAATGCACCTAAGTATCAATAAAGACCGTTATAAGAAAACGGATGAGTGATAGGTGTGTGGAAGAGTGTATTTTCCAAAAACAACCCTTAATATCCTAAGAGGAAGAGGACTTAAGAGGAAAGAGAACTAGAGTACTTGCACAACCGAAATCATAAGCGATGGTCATGATGGAAACGAAGGGTGCATGCAAAGTGGTGAAAATGAGATTTTTCCATCTTTGGAGCATTGATTTTTACTATAGCATAGGGTACCAAGTACCTTGATATGGAAGATCAAGGCAAATGAGTACTCTACGCATGAAACAAACACAACAAACAAAAAGGTTATCCCAACACCCCGAGGACTCGATGACCTCGGTCGGGCCTGGTGTTGAGATAACCACAAACAGACCAAGTTGTCCCAGCATAACACAAGACCTTGGAGATCTCAGTGGGTCTTACGAGGGACAATAGAGAAAACAGTATCCAAAACAAACAATCGAGGTACGCCCCCATGTCAGCAGGTCAAGGCACGCCATGGTATGATGGACCAAGGTGACCTTGGCAAGTGATGGGAAGGAACCCAAAATGATAAAAAAAATTTGAGAGCATCAAAAGATCATAATCAAGACAACAGGTCCTTTGCCATAGGATCAAGGTGATGGATGTGATTGACAAGGTCTGCTAGGAAGGATTCATCCTGTTGAGACCAAAGATGGATGCAAAGGTAGGATGATCCAGTTGACGCGGGATGTTACCGAGGGACAAGATCTTGTACGACAAGGGAATTTTGTTAATTAAGAACCAGTTAGAGGTGGGTACAACTTGATGATGAAGCACAAAAGACCGACATAACCTACAGACCTAGGGGCTCGGGGGCCGATCATAGATTAGCCTTGCCTACGTGAAAGCGCAGAGCCCTCGTAGTTCTAGAAAAGACCATGGATAAAGCGAAAAGGGGACAAATGGTAATTGATGATGATGGACAAATGCCCCAGGGGTGAATCAACTGATCAACCTTGCCTACGTGACAGCGTAGGGGCAACGTAGTTTGACTGACGGACGCGACGGGATGGGACCTAGGTGAAGACCGACATGATGGATGATCCTACCCGATGACACAGACATAACAACGAAGGCAACGAATGACGTAAGCTCAGAGTGGGATACTGAAAAGCTCAGGAATGGGGGATAGGCTAGATGGGTCATCCAATGCTCAATCAATATTTACCAAGCAGTCGGGGATGAGATGGGTGAGGACAATAGTGCAGATGAAGGCATAAAATAACTAGGTTGTCATGTAGATAATGATTAAGCCCTCTATGGATGACGCCCGTTGCCAGGTTTTCACCATCCATACTTATCCAAGGCGCCACCAAGAGGTGGTATTCACCATAGGACGGATTTATTTCTCTTGACTATTCTTTTTTTTTCTATTCTTTTTTTTAATTATTTTTTGAATTTTTTTTTTTTATTTTTTTTTTTGATTTTTTGACAAGGTGGGGGAACCAAGCAGATTTAGGTGTAGAACTTTTTGAGGTGCATGATATTGATGGGCTCGTCAAGGGGGTCTCCTTCAAGAGTAGTCAACCTGTATGCCCCAGATCCATATTTAGCAGCTATGATATAGGGCCCCAACCAATTTGCCTCAAATTTTCCTTTTTTGTCTCAGTCTTGCTGAGTACGTTGGTTCTCCTTCAGGACAAGCTCGCCCACCTAGAATTGTCGAGGGTGAACCTTCTTGTTGTAACTACGCTTGAGGCAATTTTGGTATGCTTGGAGATGGTCATATGCCTTTATTCTTTGTTCATCCAATAACTCTAGCTATGCAAGCCGCACGACACGGGCATCCTCTTCGCTGATAAGGTTCTTTAGAGAGATTCTCAAGGATGGAATTTCAACTTCAATTGGCAGGACGGCCTCAGCACCATACACTAAAGAGTAGGGGGTGGCGCTTGTCAGGGTGCGGATGGATGTGTGATATGCCCAGAGGGCAGGATGAATATGGAGGTGCCAATCTCGTCCAGTATTATTGACAACCTTTTTGAGAATACGGATGAGGGTTTTGTTGGTCGCTTCTGCCTAACCATTACCCTGGGGGTAATAAGGTGTTGACCACCGGTGCTGAATATGGAAGGTATCCTAGAGGTGTTTCATGGCTTGGTTTTTGAAGGGTTTTCCATTGTCGGAGAGGATGGTGGACGGGATACCATATCTGCAGAGAATATGGTAAAGGATGAATTTAGAAATCTGAGTACCGGTGATTTTTGAAAGGGGCATTGCCTCCACCCACTTGGTGAAGTACTCAGTGGCGATAATTATGAATGTATGGCCGTCGGATGATGGTGGGTGAATCTTTCCAATCAAGTTGAAACCCCATTGAGAAAACGGCCATGGTGCCAGGAGGGGCTGAAGATCTTGTGTTGGGGCATGGATTAAATCTGCGTGTTGCTGGCATGGAAGACACTTATTTACAAACTCGCAAGCATCGTGTTTCAGCGTAGGCCAATAATACCCAGCTCGTAAGATCCTTTTGGCCAGGGCCATACCATTTGAATGTGCTCCACAAACACCGCCATGTACTTCCATTAGTGTAGCATGGGCTTCGGTCTCATTCAAACATCTAAGGAGGATTCCATCATAATCACCGATGATGATGTATCGAGAAGAGCAATGAACGAAGGATTTGCGTTGGTTACGTGTGAGATCTGGGGGTATAATGTTATCATGGAGATAGGTATAGATGTCTTGGTACCATGGGGAGGTGGTACCCACGATATCACACACCATGTTAGTTTCAGGGATTTCATATGCTGGGATTAAAAGTTGTTCTACAAGAAACTCACATTTTGTTTGATCTTTGGGCATATCGAGTAGGGAGCCAATAGTGGCCATTGCATCAGCTGCTTTGTTGCGTACCCTGGGAATCTGTTCAAATTGTATAGAGGTGAAATATTTCTTGAAATCATCCACCATGCACTTGTAGGGTAACAACTTATCATCTTTGGTTAGGAACTCATCATTAACTTGTCTAATGACTGGCAAAGAATCACCAAAGACTTTCAACTGAGTTATGTGCCACTATTTTGCAATTTTGAGGCCGGTGAGGAGAATTTCATATTCTGCCATATTGTTGGTACATGGGAATGCTATCCTGAATGACTTGGGAATGTAGTCACCCTAAGGGGTGACTAATAAGATTCCTACCCCCGATCCATTATGTGTGTATGATCCATCAAAATACAGTGTCCACGTAGGGGTCTCATCAATGGAGAAGACTTCCTCATCTGGGAATTCCATGATCAATGGATGAGTATCAGCTAAAGGGGCTTCCACCAACTAATCTGCAATTATTTGTCCTTTGATAGCCTTACAGTCCACATATTCTATGTCGAATTCACTGAGGAGCATGACCCACTTAGCCATGCGGCCAGTCAGAGTGGTTCTAGATAATAGATACTTCAATGGATCGATCTTGGCAATTAATTTTACTGGATGGCTAAGCATGTAATGTCGAAGCTTCTGTGTGCTGAAGACGAGTGCGAGGCAGGATTTTTCCATGGGGGATTAGTTTAGCTCATAGCCAACCAATGTCCAACTGATGTAGTAGATTGCCCTCTCTTTCGACGACTCATCATGTTGTGCCAACAATGCCCCCAGCGCAACTGAAGTGGCAGAGATATAAAGCAAGAGGGGTTTGTCGGGAATAGGTGGCATCAATATCAGAGGATGGGCTAAATATTCCTTAATTTTATCAAATCCCATCTGACACTGCTGGTCCCATCAGAAGGTGGAATCTTTTTTCAGAAGATGAGTGAATGGTTGACACTTATCTGCCAACTGGGCTATGAACCGACGAATGGACTACATCTTCCCCTGGAGGCTTCTTAACTATTTGAGATTGTGTGGAGGTGGAATGTCCAGGATAGCTTTTACCTTGGCGGGATCAACCTCAATGCCCCTGCGAGAGACTATGAAACCCAGCAACTTTCCTAAAGTGACCCCAAAGACACACTTTTTTGGATTTAGCCGCAACTTGTAGTGCTCTAACCACTCAAATATCTTTTTCAGGATGGTGGGATGTTCTACTCGTGTTCTAGATTTTCCTAATAGATCATCGACATAGTCCTCCATGATGATGTGTATGAGGTCATGGAAGATGACCGTCATTGCTCTTCGATATGTTGCCCCCGCATTTTTGAGATCGAAGGGCATAACATTGTAACAAAATGTGCCCCAAGGTGTTGTGAATGCGGTCTTGTGTTGGTCCTCAGGTGCGATTTGGATTTGGTTATACCCAGAGAAGCCATCCATAAGGGATAACATCTCATGTCCTGCTATCAGGTCGACCAACATGTCAATGTTGGGCAAGGGGAAGTCATCTTTTGGGCAGGCTTTGTTGAGATCCCTGAAGTCTGTGCAGACGCGAATGTCTCCATTTGGTTTGGCAACTGGAACTGTATTGGAGATCCACTCAGAATAGTCAATTGGTTTGATGAAACCTGCCTCTAATAACTTCTCTAATTCCTTCTTGACTAACAACGTGAATTGCGGATGCATCTTGCGGAGCTTTTGTTTGATAGGCTTGGCGTCTGGGCGAATGTCCAAGTGATGAACCACTAATGCGGGGGTCTAAGCCTGGCATGTCTGAGTATGACCAAGCGAAGTTAACGATTCCTTCTTGGAGTAGCTGCATGATGACCGGATACTCTTGCTCTGAGAGTGACTTAGCTACATAGGTGACCTTAGGAATTTTAGCAGTTCCTAGATTGACTTTTTGAGTCTCTTCAATCAGAATAGATGATCGGGCAGATACTGAGTTCCCATAAGGGGAAGATGAACATCTCCATCTTCCGGCGCCTCTTCAAGGTTTTCACCATTAGATGCATCCTTTATTTTTACTTTTTCAAAGTCAAGAAGTGCCTCAGGGAGGTTTTCACTAGATGACCATTTGTTATTTTTCTTATTCTTACTTTTGCAACTGGAGTGTTCATCCTCCCCCAATCCCATAAGGTTGACATATGTATTCGCAGACATACTAACAGGTGTGCTAGTACGTAGGTCCCAATCGATAAGTTCAGGATGGCAAAGGGATAGGTTAATAGTGCAGACGGATAGGCATTCGAACATAGATGATAGGTCGATTGGGTCAACATCATCGTACGCACGTATGATGGATTCCTCCTCCGGTATGTCTTTCAATGAGCCCTTGTCCACAGCGACACTATTGGAAGCATTAGACGATGTTTCGGGGCCTTTCTACTTTCTGTCGTACCCAATGCCCACATTTTTTGGTAGCGGGGACATATCAATGGGTTGCAACCGCCCTTGTTCTTGCTTTCCTAAGCCCCTGCCTTGATAGTTATGCTTTTCCATGAACTTTGTTGGCCAGGGGTATTTTTCTTGAAAGTATTCCTTGAGAGGAGTTTTCGGCTGAGGCTCTTCTCGGTAAACCCATTGGCTTATGTCTTCTTCTGGCGCATCTGTCTTGATACTTAGGGATATGAAGGTGGTGGTAGGGATGTTTTTTCCATGGAAGGTGACAGTCTTGTCTTCCTTTGGGGTAGCATGGGAAGGTTGACCATACTCGTGTGGTGATGGTGGCATGGTCGCTACATTAAGGGCAGTATGCATTTTGTCAATGATCTGGACTTTTGTGACTGTGGGGTCAGTGGTGGAGGATGGAGTGGTTATCGTGGTGGATGGTGGATTAGTGGATGATGGCTGAGATGCCCCCATTTCAACCCCAGGACAATATTGTAAATGGGGGAATGACACTTCTAGAGTGCGGCAATATTTGAATGGTTGGGGGTCGGCATAGATGGTGACCTCTTGTCCGTTGACTGGGAATTTGAGGCACTGATGGTAGGTGGAGGGAATGGCTTGCATAGCATGGAGCCATGGACAGCTAAGGAGGAGATTATATGGCAAGTCCAGATCAAGGACATGGCAGGTAATGTACTGAACCACTAGTCCCACTTGGACAAGATTGATGATCCCTTCTGAATTCCTTTCTGCATTATCATAAGCCTTGATTGTGATGATCTAATTACTTAAATCTTCTTGAGTGTACCCCACCTATTTTATGAACTTTAGAGTGCACAAGTTGAGGGCAGAGCCATTATCTACCAAGACTCTTTTTATTTTATGACGGACAATCACGACTTCAATATGCAAGGTGCGATTGTGATTGGCATCAATGTTGGGCATATCATTCTGGCTGAAGTGTAGTTGGTGAGATGAGGCTAGGTGTCCTACCAAGGCTTGGAACTGTGTGGGATCAATGTTATTAGGCACATGGGTTTCTTGTAGGGCTCTGTTGAGGATTTTTTGATGCACAGGGGAAGACTTGAGTAAATCCAAAATGGAGATATGTGCAAGGGTCTTTCCTAAGTGATCAAGGATGTTGTACTGGGAGGTTACAAGAGTCAATTGGGCGGGTGCGGAGGCTGTAGGAATAGTGATGTGGGCTTGTTGTGTGGTAACAGCACATTAAGGGTCTTTAGCTTTGACATGTATCATGGATACACAAGGTTCTACCTGCTCAACGTAATGAATAATACCCTCGTAATTGAGGGGTACATTCTTATAGCTCACATTATTTGTGCTATTGTTTTGAGGATTACTATTGGAGGTGCTCGGGCCTTGATTATGGTTTGGGAAGGCATTTTGATAGATCTGCAATTAAGCATTGGACGACAGAGCTTGGCTAGGGTCAACCTTGATATCACCACGATCTATGAGATCTTGGACATAGTTTTTCAGACCCTGACACTTATTCAGAGAGTGTCCTTTGATTTTGTGGAACTCACAATATTCATTTTCCCTAAACCATGCGGGCTTAGGTTTGGATTCGTCGAGTGGCTTGGTGACAGGGTACGTGATCGGATAGCTGATCTATAACAGCTTATTGAAGACAACACTCAAGGGTTCTCCCAGTTGAGCATACTGGTGTTTGGTGTTCCCTTGGTTATTTTGATTGGACTGTTGGGGAGGATGGGGTATCCCTTGCGGTACGGATATGGCATTAGGTATGGATTGCTATTGTTTCTAGGATGTGTTGGCCACGTGGACATGTTTAGTATCAGTAACACCATCGTTTACTATATTTTTGTTCTTGTTCCAAAAATGTGGCTTTTCGTTGAATGACCTTTCCTTATCTTGATTATATATTTTGATGTGCCCCTTGGCAACAAGGGCACGCTCAAGGATGGGTCCCTTCTCTACCACCTCCACGAAAGTGGTGACATAGTGTAATCAAAAGTTATGAGCCATGTTAGGATGAGAGTTCTCCACGAAGAGGGTGACCATGTCCTTTTCTTTCAAAGGGGTTTCCATTCGACTTGCTAGGGCATGCCACCTCTGGAGGTAGCTAGTAAAGGTTTCCCCTTCACGTTGTTTCTCCTTGAGAAGATCTAGGGTATTAGTATATTTCTCCAAGTTGAAGGAGAAATAGGAGACAAATTTTTTTGACAAGTCTGCAAAATATTTTATAGATCCCTTTTCAAGGGTCATGAACCACCCTAGCATGTTGCTTGCCAGACTTCGAGGAAACAGGTGCAAGAGATAGTTGTCATTGTGGATAACTTCTTGACACTGGGAGTAAAAATCCTGTAAGTGGGCCTTAGGATCTTTGTTCCCCTTATATTTGTCAAACTTTGGCATTTCAAAATGTTTGGGGAAGGGAATCAATGAGATGGAGGGATCATACGGATATGGGCATATATCTTCAAACTTGAACGATTGTTTGCCAGTCCCTGCCTGGAGATCTTTCAGAGCGGCTTTAATTTCCAGTATGTCCGCATTGGCCGGTGTGTTGGACAGATATTGATGGTAGGATGACTGCGGATTCTAAGATGATGTTTGGAGATGGGCGTATGGATGAGGAGATGGCATCCCCTGCTGATACGCCAAGGGACCTTGTTGATAAAGAGGTTGTTGTTGCGAGGCGGGATATGGATTGGTTGGGTAGTTGTGGGTGGCGTATTGTTGGGAAGTATGGAGAAGGTGTTGTTGATTAGCTTGCGGATATTGGGGGTGCTGATATGACTGTTGCGATGCCACATAGGAGGGTTGTTGTTGATATTGTTGCTAGTTATAATAGTTGTAATGATGGGGTGGTTGTTGATGCATAGTTGGTGGCTGTGATGGGCGAGATGGGATGTTATGTGGTGGTTGCGCTTGTGGGCATAAAATGGATGCAAGGAATGGAGATAATGTTGGGGCTGAAGGCTGGGGTTGATTTCCTTGCGGTTGATGTTGTGATGGTTGTTGTTGAGGTAGAGGTTCGATTGATATGCTTTGCGAGGGAGGTTGTTGAGCACTAGTGGGAGCATAGGCTTGGGGAGGTTGTTGGGATACAAATGATGATGGAGGAGGGACGTTGGATGACGATGGTGGAGGGATGTTAGATTGGGGCAGTTGTTGAGGTATGAATGATGACGATGGAGGGATGTGAGATTGGGGCGATTGTTGAGGTATGAATGATGATGGTGGAGGATTTGTAGCCCCAGGAGGTGGGGGCAAGGTGGTGAAAGGGTTGCCCCCAGTGTTGACAGGAGGTGGGTTCGAAGGGAGTGGTGCTGGTAGCATTAATGGTTGTGATTGCGGGATGTTTTGCGGCATGCCATAGGCAAAAGGATCATTGGGATCAATGGTTTGGGGTGTCCCCGTGACCGATATGGTGGGATGTGTGGGATTGCCAACAAGATATAGGATAGCATTGTCGAATTCATGTTGATGCCAACCTTCTATGAAAGGAACGTTGGGGACATACAAGCTACTAGGGATGTCATGTGACCCTTGGGGTACATTAGATGTGGAGGTGCCATACTTGGATAAGTCGACACCTAACGGTAGCTTGACACCTTTGTCAATCAAGTGAGCCAAGATTTTGTCACCATGTCTTTCGAGGAGGTGTTCTATCATTTGTGCATTAACAGGGTTGCTGAAGTGTTCCTCGAATGTGAGCTCAGGTTGATTAGCCATGTTTTCCTCCCTAGGTGGTGACGTGTTTTGACCATCCACATTGGATTGTGATGAGGTGTCATTGTGGGGATCGTGAGGGATATTAGCACCATAGTTAGGATCTGATGAGATGTTGACTGTGTTGGTGGGATTTTGAGGGTTGTTCGATTGGGCATTCAGGGCTTGTTGGTCGACCATTTTCTTTGTCTGTGATTGAGTCTGAACGGGCATGCAAGATGATGAGATAGATCAAGATATTAGAAAAACCTTGATGATGAAAGATTGATTCAATTTGATGGAAGATTAGCTGATGAAGATCGGTCGGGCCGATGTGGATTGGTTTGATGGCACCTTATTAGTCTAGGTTTTGGATTTTGATGATGTGGGGGTCTGATGATTAGGATTGATTTGATGATAAGTGATGAAGACCGAGGTCCACAACCAAGTTTAAGAAGGATCCTTGGAAACACTAGGTATTGATTGAAAGGTGGATGTATGATAACGACACCGAATCCAACTTGAGATAGAAGCGGATTGATTGGGTCAAAAACGATGACTAACTTAAGATGGATAGAAATCCTAAGCCAGTTACGATGATTATGATTAGGGATGAATACCTAGGTCAATGTGGATGACTACTCCAACGGGGTTTATATGGAATGACGGAGATCGGGTATGAAGGCAGATTTAGGACAGATGGGAAGCATCTCAGGGTAGATGAATGGCTCTTGAAACAAGCAAAAGAGTGTTCAGGATAAATGACCCTTAGAATGAAGGGATGGAGACTCAGAATGGACGTTCAGATGTTCATTTTAGGATGGTGGATGATCGTGTCAATGTTTGAAACAGAGGGACAAGGGGTGCCAAGTGATACTATAGGCTGGTCAAAAGTAAAGTCCACCATAGCACAAGGACAGGTCTACCACAGCACAAGGATAGGTCTACCACTGCAACAGGACAGATCCACCACAGCACAAGGACAGGTCCGCCACTGCACTAGGACAGGTCTGCCATAGCACCAGGACAGGTCCGCCACTACAATAGGACAGATCCACCACAGCACAAGGACGGGTCCACCACTGCACTAGGATAGGTCTGCCACAACACTAGGACAGGTCCGTCATAGCACAGGGACAGGTCCGCCACAGCATAGGGACAGGTCTGCCACAGGGTTAGGACAGGTCCGCCATAGCACAGGGACAAGTCTGCCAAAGGATAAGGACAAGTTCGCCAAAGGATAAGTTTAAGCTTGATGTTTTGATGGATGGGTAAGGCAAAGGACCCAAAATATAGCAATCATAAAAAGAATTGGTCAAACTAATAATCACTGGTTTTCGCACAAGAAAGACAATGCAAACAGCACAACCCTAAGATTAGTAGAAACAGGTATGGTCAACAAAGTCTTCTACTCTAAGATGCACATGGTTGCTAAGGAGTCCTTGATATACACCCGGTACATGAGGCCCAAACCGTGAACACTAACCCGTTACAAGAGTGAGTTGGGAACCTTAGCGAGATACTAAAGGCTCGGACCAACTCTTCATGTCATCCTGACGCTTCGCCAATTACAACGTGGTTGGATTGAGGTACAGCTTTCACTCCCCCCCTTTATATACCCTATTGGTACACGTGGTTGGAATCGTCCCTTGGGGTGATGAAATCCCCAAGCAAGTCCCACTAAGAAAGTGAAAAAGGGGTGACTCAAAAGGACTTAGAAAGATATGATTTCTCATCACCTAGGATCACCAAATGGCACAAGGGGATTGGATACATCAAATAGCCTTCCCAAACACGCTAAACAAGGTTTATTGACCCCTTTAATTAAACTATGTGCCTAATTTACCAAAAGGCAATCAGCAAAAACTTGAAATTTTACCCTCGGGAGGACAGGTCTGCCACTCTGCAGGGACAGATACGCCACTCTGTCAGGATAGGTCTGCCACTTCAAGATAGGTCCGCCACTGCACTGGGATAGGTCCGCCACTGCACTAGGACAGGTCTGCCACTGCAGGACAGGTCCGCCACTCCAGGACAGGTCTGCCACTCCAGGACAGGTCTACCACTCCAAGAAGAATCTGCCACTCTGTCAGGACAGGTCTGCCACTCTGTAACCTGGACCTGCAAAAATGCAAAATACAGCAAACGTGAAAGAAAGAGACCCATTTGTGGGTCCCACTAGGTGTGCCAGAAATGTGATAGGTCGAATGTGAGTGTTAGGAAGATGAGAAACAAGTAAAAGAGTGCAAATGAACACCAAAACAACCTACACCTCAAGATTAGCCTAAGTTGGAAACAACACAAAATAAAAGCAACAAAATAGAACTCTGTACCTTGCATCGAATTGATCCTTTGGTTGGCCCTTCGATCTTTGATGTGTATGCTCCTTGGATGGCAAGTAGATGCAAGCTAAATGATGTTGTGAGGATGAGTGTAAGTGGATGAAAACATGAAAATGGCTAAGTATAAGTTGAGAAACAAAATTGCAAGAGTTTGGCTAGCAAAAATGATCTCCCTAAAATGAGAGAAAAGAGGGGGTATTTATAGGAATTTTGAGAATTCCTAGAGGAGATGGATGGCCAAGATTGAGCCACCAAATATCAAAATGTAGGGCTAAGGTGAGTTGAGAACTCACAAGCCCTCACATCTTGACATGTGGCATGTGATATAGCCCTAAAAGGTGAAGTGGATATGAGGTGGAAGGAGAAGTACATGACATGGAGAGGGGTACAAAGTACCTTGAGATTGGACAAGATCTCCTCATAAAGGAGGTCCTTGTCCCCATGTAGGTGAGAGGACATGTGAGGAATTAAAAATTCCTCAAATATTCTCATGGGGAGATGGGAAAGAATAAAGAATAGGTGAAGGACATGTGGGGAGAAGTGAAGGAATTAAAAATTCCTTTTGGGTGCCTTGGGGGATTAAAAGGTGAATTAAAAATTCACATGGGGAAGTGGAGTGCCTTGTCCAAAAGGAGAAAGCCTTTAATAAAGTTGACTTAAGGACACATGCCATAAGTGGGAGGAGGATTAGGTTAGGCTAACCAAATGATTAAGGTTGTGCAAGTACTCAGTTAGATGGACTAATGACTCATTAGAAGCAAGTGGGAGATTATGGAGGATGTGACCTTAATGATGATTAAGGGTGTGCACATGCTAACCCTAGTTAATTAGAAGAAGATGAAGTAATTAAGATGGATTAAGGACCAACTTGCAAAAGTTGGAGGATGTGACCATGAGAGAGAAAAGAGGAATTAAAAAATGAATTTAATTCCAAAAGGGGAATATGACTAAATTAAATAAAATGGTAAATTTATTTAATTTAGAGGAGACAAAGGGGTAAAGTATTTATTAAATTAAATACTTTAGGATCCTTATGTAAGATGCAAGGTATTAATTAAACAAATGGTTTAATTAATATTGACAGAGGGGATGAGCAATTGGATAAATAAGGAGACGCGTTTGATCATATGGAAGTGATCAAATTGGACGTCTACAGTTGGCATATGGATAAAATTCCAAAGAGCCTTCATAGAGATGATGGGTTGTTTGGTGTAACTATTTAGACCATTTGTCAAAATAGATTAACACTAGCAAAGGAGATTATGTAAATAAATTTGAATTTGAATTTTTCCTGCATGTAGTGAATGTGAAGATAAATGAAGTGAACCTGAGTTGGAGAAGGGGAGTTTCACATGCTTGAATGGTTGATGAAGACAAGGTGACAATGTGAGAGATAAAGAAACAAATAATTTTAATGGTAGGTAGTTGGGATTAATTTCCAACACTCCCCTATAATCACAAATATTGTCATCCATATTGCTCAAACTATCTCTTTGATGGACACAACTTTATTTTCCCAATGATTTGGTGAATATATTAGCATACTATTCCTTAGACTTGCAATATTCTAAGACAATTTCTCCATCATTGATCAAATCCCTTATGAGTGATACCTTGTGTCAATGTGTTTACTTCTCTTATGAAAAATGAGTTTTTGGATAGTGCTATTTCAGAGTTGTTGTCACAATAGATATTAGTCACTCCTTGTCCATGCCCTAAGTCTCTTAATACTCTTCTCATCCAAATTTCCTAACATGTTGCCTCTATTGTTGTTACATATTTAGCTTCAACTTTGGAAAGAGAAACAATGGGTTATTTCTTGGAAGCCCATGAGATGACTTTTGAACCCAAATGAAATGCATATCCTAGTGTATTTTTCCTATCATCTATGCATTTCATTCCCAATCATTATTTGTATATCCAACAATATTAAACTCATTTTTTACACTATAAAAAATACCATATCCCTTGGTTCCATTAACATACCTTATAATTATTTTAGCTATTATTCAATGTGACTCCTTTGGAGTCTCCATAAATTTAGAAATCAAACTCACTACATACATTATATCTTGGAGTCTAGTTGCAACCAAATACATTAAACATTCAACCATGCTTTTGTATAGAGTTGGATTCACATTGTTGCTACAATCTTCTTGACTCAATTCCAAACCTATGGTTGTTGGTGTTAGTGTAGGCTTTTTGTTTTGCATTTTAAACCTCTTCAAAATCTCTATTGCATACTTTGATTGAGAGATAAAGATGACATGTTTCTTTTGCTTCACTCCTGTGCCTAGAAAATACCTTAATAGCTCTAAACCTATCATCCAAAACTCATTTTTCATGGTCCCTTTGAAATCAACAATGGGGATATCATTGAATTCCCCATAAAAATTAGATCATCTACATACAAAAAATAATTAAAATATTACCACCATTTTCCTTGATTTAGAGAGTGGGCTCATGACCTCTTTTACTAAATCTATTGCACAAAAAGTATGACTATTTTTCTATACCATACCCATGGTTCTTGCTTCAACCCATAAATATCTTTCTTCAACTTATATACTTTGTCTTCTTTCCCTAGAACCTCATATCTAGGTGGTTTCTCCACATAAACTTCCTCTTCCAATACTTCATTTAAGAAGGTTGACTTCACATCCATTTGATATACCTTCCATTTGTGTTGGGTCACTATTGCTAAGATTACCCAAAAAAATTCCATTCTTGCAACTAGAACATATATTTTGTAATCTTTTCCAAGTTGATTTTATTACTTAACAACCAACCTTTCTTTATACATTTCAATCCTTCCTTTTTGTATTGTTTTTGGTCTTATAGACCCACTTTACTCCTATCACCTCTTTTCCTTGTGGAAGACTCACTAATTCCCATGTTTGATTCTTTTCTATAGTTTTTATTTCTTCATCAATTTCATAATACCTATATTTCATCTTTAGTTGCATCTTCAAAATGAATTGGATCATTTACACGTGAATATAAAGAAAAAATAGAATTCAAACCTGCACTATTCTCACCTTGATTTTTCTCATAAATGTCTCTCATACTTTTGATTTTTTGTCTTCTCAAGCTTGCCAATGTTGGATTTGATGTGTCACTTGAAGTAGAACTTGTAGAATGTGTACTTGATGGCCCTACACCAAGAATTCCTATTGTTGATGGTGTTTGTTGTCCACTTGGAGGAGTTTTATTTGCTTGAATGTGTTGGGTTGTCTTTGTAGTTATTGAAGGTGTCATTTCAGAACTACTTTGTGAGCTTGAATGGGAGTAGAAGGAGTACTTGTGGGTATTAATTCTTCTTTATCATCTTGTATAAACTCATTGCTACATTCACTATTTTTCCCAAACTTCTATCCCATGCTTCCTCTTCTATAAACTACGCATCTCTATTGATTATAACCTTTTTGGTTGTTGGATTGTATAACTTATAAGCCTTTAATTAATCATTATATACCATAAATATGCAATTTTCTCCTTTGTTGTCTAATTTCTTCTCAATTCATATGGGGCATGTGCATATATCGCACATCCAAACACTCTCATATGAGAAACAATATGTTTTCTTCCACTCCATGGTTCTTCCAAAATCATATTTTTTATAATTTTGGTTGGACATATATTCATTATGTAAGTTGCACATGCTATGACTTCAGCCCAATATTCATTTAACAAATGCTTTTCTTTTAACATGCTCTTAGCCATTTCCATGATTGTTCTATTTTTCCTTTTAGCTACACCATTTTGTTGAGGTGTGTAGCTAGTAGTGAATTTATTATGAAGTTTATGATCCTTAAAAAACATTATGAAATCATTTGACATGTATTCATCACCTATATATATTCTCAATGCTTTCATGTAGTGCCCAATTTATTTCTCAATGAGATCCTTAAATTGGAAAAATAACTCAAATACGTCATTCTTATGTCTTAGAAACTAGACCCATTTTTTTGTATAATCATCAATGAATTTCAAGAAGTAATGTCTTCAACCAATTGAGGGTGTTTGTATTGTCCCACACAAATATAAATGGATAATCTCTAACAGTTCCTTTTCCCTTGTTGACATTCTCTTGCTAGAGATGATTCTATATGTTGCTTACCAAAAATACACCCTTCACATACACTTTCTAGTTTTGCTATAAGTGGAAAACCCTTTACCATGTTTTTTCCTATATAGTAGGTTAAGACCTCCAAATGTTAGGTACCAAATTGTAGATGTCATAACCAATTCTCATATTTTATTTTTTCTTGAAATATTGCTTGAGTGAAGTTCAGTTTTGCACACCATCCAGAAACTAATGAACAAACAGAGGTGGTGAATAGGAGTTTGGGTAACTTGCTAAGATGCTTAGTAGGAGATAAGCCCAAGGGATGGAATTTGATTATACCACTAGCAAAATTTTCTTAGAAAAATTATGTCAACAGGAGCACTAGTAAATCACCATTCCATATTGTGTATGGGAATAGTCCAAGAACTACTTCTGAACTGAGAAAGATGGATGGGGGGGAGAAGAGTAGTGTTGAGGGTGAATATTTTGCTAAGCACCTAAAGAATTTGCATGAAGAGGTGAAGAAACATATCAATAAGATGAACTCACAATATAAGGCTAAGGCATATCAGAAAAGGAGGTATAAGGAGTTCTAGGTAGGAGATGCTTGACTATTGTACTTTTTTCTTCATTCACTTGTGGGCTCATTGAGGGGTGTGATTGAGAAAAATATATCTTCAAATCTACTTTTATCCTTAGGGTAAAAATTCTATTGTTGGTCAATTGGACTTTTGCAATAAGTTAATTACTTGGAAATTGATCAAAAATTATGCATTCTTTATTTTTGAAAAATATTTTATACCCCTTTCAATGAGCTACCTAATGCTCATCAAATTATGTTTTAAGCTAGGAATAAAATAGACATCATAAATAAACTTGTTCTCCCCCTTTTTTGTTAGAATGTTGGTGTTTCCTTTTCTGATAACTAACACTTTATTGTCATTGCCCAATGTGACATCTAATTTTATATTCTCATCCAAACTATAAAACATTTATATGCTCTTTATCATGTGATTGTTGCAACTTGAGTCTAGAAACCATGCTTCTTTTTTATTCTCTTGTGAAATATTGCAAGCTAAGAATATATTTCCCTAGTTTTGGTTTTCTCTTATAAAATGTTCATTTTGTTGCCTACATTCATATTTTTCTTTTCTACATTCATTTGAGTAATGATCATTCTTACAATAATGGTCCATTAAACTTAATATTTATCATACCTTTGTCCTTGTGATTGATTCTGATTAAGATTTTGGTTGTAGACACTTCCACCTAAGTTTGTTGGGCTAGTTATTTCACCTCTATATGAATTTATTCCTCTTCCTCTACATCTACCATGACTGATTGGAATGTGTGTCTTGAAAGCATGCTCCAAAGATGAGTTAGCTGACCTATTTAACCTACGCTCATGAAAAATAAGGGATGCATGAAGCTCGTCTAATGAAAAATTATGAGAGATTGTTTGTCTCTTCTATAGCCACAACAATAGACTCAAACCTTGTAGGTCAGCTTCTTAAAATATTTTCAACTACTCTCATATCTTCAAGAGTCTCACCATGAGATCTAATTTGATTAACTAATCCAATAATTTGAGTAAAGAATGAATCTATTATTCAAAACCTTTCATGTATGTGGTCTTAAAGTCTCTTCTTAACATTTGTAATTTAGTTGTTTTCACCTTGGCCATTCCTTAATATGATATTTGGAGTATATCCCATGCTTGTTTTGAATTTGGTTTTGGTGCGACCCTTGGAAAGATACTCTCATGTGTTACTTGAAAGATGTAAAAGAGAGCATTGGAGTCTTTCTTTATATTATCTCTGAGTAAGTCCTTTTCTTGAGTTAGAGAATTTTATGTTGCTACATCAACTCGCTCTAGATAACCATTTTCTACAAGCTCCCATATGTCTTGAGAACTAAATAAGTCCTTTTTGATTGACCAATAATCATAGTTTTTTCCATTGAATTAAGGAATCTATGAATTTTTTAGGCTTGTACTTGGGGCCATCATTGCTAACTATGAAGATCTATGTTGAATAATCCTAAGCTCCTTGAAAAAAAATCTTAGAACTACAAGCTCCCATATGTCTCGATAATTGAAAAAGACCATTGTGATTAACCAATAATCATAGTTTTTTTCATTGAATTGAGGAATTTGTGGAATTTTTAGGCTTGTACTTGGGGCTTCCACTACTGACTGTGAAGATTTATGTTTGAATAATCCTTAGCTTCTTGAAAAAAAATCTTAGAAATAATTACCTTTGATAGTCTTTGGCTCTGATACCACGTGAAGGAACAAAAAAAGGAGAGAAATAAAGTACAAGAGAACAGAGATAAAATGTAGAAATAAAACATAGCTGATGTGAAAATTTATTTATATTTCATATGTTTCAAAAAATAAAGAAACTTGATTACATTGATAATATTGATACTCTTTTCTCTCTCAAATAATTGTATAAGTAGAGGCCCTTATCCAGTGGTTGTTTCTTTAAGATACTGCTACAAAAAAACACTTCTTTGTCATCTATTTCTACTCGTGCATTACTTTAAACAAAATTAAAGCTCCTATCAATGTATATGCCCAACAAAAGAGGGGAAATAAGACATTAATTAAAATTAAATTATGTTGTGTGGAAAAATCTAGCAAAGGAGATTATGTAAATAAATTCATATTTGAATATATCCTACATGTAGTGAATTTGAAGATAGATGAAGTGAAACTAAGCTAGATAAGGGGATTTTCACATGCTTAAAGAATTGATAAAGACAAGGCGACAGTGTGAGAGATGAAAGAATATAGAGAAGTTTAATGACCTGCGTGGTTGGGATTAATTTCCAACACATTGCTAATTATTATATATTTGATGGTGAAATTGATGGAAAAAGTCATGAGCTCATTCTTTTAAATTTCACCTTCAATTCTAATCTTGGACGGTGAACTTTTGGGAGAACTGCTTGGATGAGTTATGAATTCATTAGGCAAATACAAAATTATATATTCACTTCTTTCATATTGGATTCAATCATCTTTTGTCTAATCAGTTCCATTTGGACATTGATCTTTGTCTACGTACACAACACTATCATCTTATGCATTAATATTTTCATCTCTACTTTTTTTCCAATTCCTTATTTTTGTATCAAATAGTTAATTACAATTTTGGAAGTGATGAAACTAGATTATAACATGGAAGCACCTACTCCTAAGAAGATATCTCCACCAATATTTCTATTATTATATTTACATGTAAAAGTAGTAAATGGTTGTCTTATTTTAAAGATAAAGAATTTGGTTTTTATTATTTAGTTGTATGATATATTTAAGAATGGACCTTTTTACTTTTCATCCAATTTCTTTGTTCAACTTTATATTTCTTACAAAAGAAAATAATATTCACCATCTAAAACATAATATTAGAATATAATTTTTGAATGATCATTCCATGAGAAGAGTTATGACAAAAGTAAAAATAGTAATGTATTATTGCTTCTATAAATGATGAAATTATGATTTGCCTAGAGGGTTATAGACATTGTATTATTAGAATTTATGCTCAACCAAATAAATTATTTTACAATAGAGTTTACAATCTAGGATAGTAAGTAGGTCTTATTAAATAAATATAAGTGTCCTTGACCATTTAATAGTCCCAAAATATATGCTTACTGGTTTCATGTTTCATGTAATTTAGGTATTTGATAGGTTAAATATTAAAAAACCAAATCCTTTCACCAACACAATTGTAAGTGAAGGGGTTTCAATGTAGTAATTTCAGATTTGGTATCAACTTTGGGAAGCCAAGCAATTGTACTAAGATTGATCCATTTAGATTTTAAAAATTTGCACTTCCATTTGGCATTGAGGTGTTATTCAAGCTAAAGACTTGGAAGAAGGCTTTGATAGATGGTTTCAAGAGGTTAAATGATAAGATTGTTCCACTTTTATGAATTCTAATCCTAAATTTGAAGGAGTGAGAGTAGACATATTATTGAGAAGAGAGTGGTTTACTAGTTTGATTATTGAAAAGAATCAATATGAACTATTGATCTTAAGGTAAATTGGTAAACCTTATTTAGAATTAACAATATACACAAAGGGGAATCATAATTACTTATATATTTAATGGGTACTTTAATCAACATGCATTCACATTTCAAACATAATGTTTCCTAATGTATTATCTACAGGCAACCAATGATTTTTATCGAGTTTAATATCCATTGAGTTTGAACATTTACCCTTCCATTTGGAATTGAGATATTGTTCAAGCTAAATACTTACGAGAAGGCTTTATTAGATGGTTTTAATAAGGAGAGTAATAAACTAGTTCCCATTACAAAAGTTCCAATCCTTAGATTTGAAGGAATACTAGTAAACATATTAGTAAGGAGAGAGTGGTCTACTAAAGTGATTGTTGAAAAGAACCAATATGAAATTCATGATACACCAAAAAATACCTTTAAGTGGTAATAGAAATTATATAAGAAAAACTTAAGTAACTCTGCATAACTAATCAAATGGCTTATTAAAAATTGTAGAAAAAGGATATTAATATAAGATGTAGAAAATTGAATGTTGTTTATGGAATTTTTTTTTAATAATTTCAAATTAATTTGGTGAAAGATGTTTTAAAAAGACACTATCTAACTTTTCAAAAAAAAATAATAATTTTCATTTCATTCAATATAGTTTTGAACAAAAAGCATTATTTAAAAAGTATTATTTTTCATAAAATCTTGGACGTATAAATAGATGTTACACTAAAAGAGGGGTAAAAATTTATTAAAACAAGAAGTACAACACAAGGCTTTACACAGCCCTGTCAAACTCAACTAAGTTGTCCAGCTCATGAGACAAATCCAGGTGTAATTGACCCCTATCCACAATGTTCCAATTTTGCACATGATTAGAGGCCCACTTGGCCAAACAATCTGCAACAGTGTTCCATTCTCTAGGAATATGATTAAAAGTAACCAACTCCAATGAAGCACAAATATTAAGAATCTACTTAACAACTGAAGCTAAATGCCAACTAGCATCCTCTAAATCTTGCCTATTCAACAGATTCATCACCACCTAGGAATCAGACTCACATATGATCCTTCTCCACCCAAGCTGACAACCATGCATCACAGCATGTAAAATGGCAAGAGCTTCCATTAAGTTGTTAGTATGAAGACCCTTGTAAATGGGTTACCTTAGAATAGTGGTTTACACTTTCTAAGAGGAAGGAAATTTCAGACTTTTCCCATTCACCATACTGAATGGGTTCGGCCAAACCCAATGGTTCGACCAAACCAATTCATTGGTTTGATCGAACCATTGGTTTCGGCCAAACCCATGGTTCAGCTAAACCAATGAAAGCTCAAATAAAAAAGCATATTCAAATGGGTTCGGTCGAACCCCTTCAATATGACAAAAAGAAAAAATTGTTTCATTTTAACTGTCACTTTTACTTTGTTCTTTTACCAGTCACTGTCCCTGCACGCGGCGAACAGAGTTCGTGACGACTACCAAACAAGGTTTCTCTCTCTGGTGAAATCAAATTTCTGTTTGCCTCTTCACAGTTCATCATTCTAGTTTGCATATCGAGCACTATTGAGCACTAGGTATTTAAAATTTGATTTTTTTAGAGTTCAAAATGCATCTATTTGTTTAATTTTGAAACCCTAAATGCAAATTTTTTTAAATTTGTTGAATTCAAATTGCACTTGTTTGAAAGTTTTTAAAGCATTTTCAATATAGTATTTTGCTTCCCCGTTTTGCATATATTTTTGTCTTGTTAAACACCTTTCATGAGAAAAATGAATATCAAAACTATCAACTATCTGTTAGGGGATGAGAGGTCTATAATTTCAATGCATCTACACCTTTTCAATGCATCTACAACATTATTTCAAGTGTCAAATGCTCCAACATCACCTCCCCATCATCTACCATTTCGTAGTGGACACCTTAACTATCATCCAACTAATAACACAACAAATAAACTAAACACATATGTCACAAAATAATTTTAAAACTACAAATTTAGGGTCAAAATTGTAGATGAAAATGTAAATTCCATACATGTAGGAGTGAACCATGAAAGTCATATCTTGGTTTGTTAAGTTGTCATAATATTAAATCTTATAAAAAATCAAGAATCATATCATTGATTATGTACATTACAATAAAATATCTCCATATAACAAATGAAGCTAAAAACCCTAACCCTCTTTGTCAATTCTATAGTGTGCTTGTCTAGTATTTTTAAATTCAATTGTATGTTCGAAGGTAATTTGTGTATTTACTTATTGTATTTATTTATCCTAGCTAATTAGAAAAGAAAACTCTAAAGAAATTATTTTCTTTTCATTTTGGCAAAACAATTTAATTTGGTATGTCCTACAATTTGGCCATAAAGGTTTTCTTGAATCTTATTTAGTTTTTAGATTTAAGTGCTTTCTCATTGTCTAATTTCTTAATCAAATCTAAACATTGTTCGATCCTTATTTCCTTCTAATACCAAAATCATCCTCTTTTCCTAGTAAGAAGTCATAGTTCAATCCCACCATGGTTGTGAATCAAGGTAAAATTGGTATGATTGGGAATATGCATGATACTAAATTTATCATAATGGAGAAGAATCATTTGACCATGAGGCCCTTATTGAGAAAATGGTAATCAAGATTTAGCTTTGATGCACACAACCTTTCTTTGGATCTTGCAAATTTGGCTAGTAATATTAATCCTAGTACAATGATTGATCTCCTTCATATACTATGTTGATTAATAAGCCATGTGGAAAGAAAGTACTTAAAGTTAAATAGGTAAAAGGATAAGCTCAACAATCCCTTTGAGTGATGTGCCATTTTCCCTCCATCCCAAGCTTCTTCTTCATGTATTCCTCCTTATTGTTTTACTCCTATCTATCTTATAATGCAATTTATTTCTCCTTCCACCAAATCTCCCCAAATTTATCCTCTCCTTTTTCCTAGATCTCATCTCATGCTTACTTATTATGATGCACATAGTTCTCTTGTCTCCACATTAGTTCTCATTAGTTTTGTTTACACTTCCCATGTTCCCCTCACTGTGATATTCCTACGCAAGTCTTTGTCACTTCACACTCATTATGTCACGACAAATTTATACACCACCTTCCATTTCTCATCTTGCCACTTTCATTCATGTCCTTAATCCTAGTGCGCCTCTATCTACCCTTGACATTAATGTTTAAAGTCTTGTTGAGATGAAAAGTAATGTTGATTCCTTACCTAATGGAAACAAAAAAAGACATACATATAAAAATCAAACACAATTCAATTTCTATTGAAATTTTTACATATCCATTTTTTGTTAGATTTGTGGATCCTAGATTTGAGATGCACAATGTTAAAGGAGATCCCATGACACATTCAAGGTTCTTTAGTGCTACATATTTGGATTTTGTGTATGATGATAAGCTATTGGCTAAGTTATTCCCATGAAATTTAAAATATTATGCTATTAAATGATTGTATTATCTTCCATTTGGGTCTATTTTTTAATATTGAAATTGGTCAATGCAAATATTGGGAATGTTGGATTGAAGTTTATTATTTTAGATTTTTTGACTGTAAACAAGGATCTACAAAGTATATACATTCTTAACATTTGCATGCGCAAGTGAGATGAATGTTAAGAACTAAAGTTGTTAGAGGCTACCACACTTAATTATGGATCTTCTAATGCTTCATCTACATCATCCTACCCTTGTAAATTTGAAAAGAAAAATTATTTCCAAAAGGATAGTAAAAAATAATGGAAATGACCATTGTACAAATTATACATTATAAATGTTTCTAATATTATGACTCTAAAGCCTCCAACTTTTTCCTTTGTAAAATGTGCTTCAAAATTTACTTAGTGCAAACATGATTACACTTCCTCCTATTAGGCCATTAGATAAATCTAAGGTTATTCCTAAAAGATATAATGAGAAAGAATTTTGTTATTAAATTGTAGAGTTAATTGTAATTATACTCAACATTTTATGGGATTAAGGAATAATTGATTAAGGATTTGATTGATTAAAAAAAATTAGGTTGAGGGGGTTAATATTGGGGTCAACCCTTCAATTGTTCCTCCTAATGAAAATTTAAATATTTTACACTAAATAAATCTAATAAAATGGTTTTATATGAGGGTCATGAGATTGAGGTACATATACATGTTGACAAGCTTGAAATCATTGATTCACCTACATGTGAGGAATGATTTGTTGGTATTAATAAAAATTATAAGGGTACTTATTCTTCTTCTTATGTACTAGTGATTGACTTTTATAGAAATTTCTATGGACTAACCAATATTCAAAATTAGGACCTCCCATTTGGTGTT